>JAWPHD010006365.1:0-146057 GCA_037043455.1 Cyrtodaria siliqua
AAAGTACATTTTAGAGTCAGTCGACATTTATTTGACATCATTTTGGAAGAAATATACGTTGAGTTAGTGAGAAACGGCAACGGACCCCACGAGAACGTTACTCCTGAAAAGCAGTTACTCGTCTTCCTTTGGTATGCTGGAAATATGGAGTCGATGAAAGAGGTTGCCCATCTGTTCAATTTGTCGCTATATCTACGATGCATAGAGTAACAAAGGACGTATATAGTGCTATACTGCATACTTCTCAACGCGTAAGTTGTTTTCCCTAGAGATGTATAAGTTTACATCTTAAATGGCTTAAATGAAGAGTGTTTAATTAAATGAATTGATTGCTTGTTTTTATTTGTGTACCATTTTATTTGTGTACCAACTGTCGGGATAATATAAATGTACCAACATTCGAGATAAATCTATAGACCAACTATATGCATAGTGTGTATACACGTATTAATGGCATACTGCCTCATCCCTTTCTTATACCACAATAGGCTAAATACACACTATGCATCATGTAATACCCGAGGATATACACATCATATGTTAGTTGTAGCATGGTCGGTGACATTTCCTTTGATGAATGCAGAGCATTAAATCGTTTAATTTAGGGTAACTAAAGGGGCGTGGCTATGCCGTACTACAACTACCGGATATTGGAATTTAGAGTACGGTCACTATGACGTCACAGTGTTAATAAGTACACCATGCTACAAAAAAGATAGAGTCTGTCTCAGCTCGTTGGTTATTTAAACACCTCGATGGGCTACGCCCATCTCGTGTTTAAATAAGCCAACTCGCTGAGACCAGACTCTATCTATTACTTATTGTGGTATAAATACAATAGAGCACAATAACGCTCGTGCATTATCTCCCCGTACACGTGCAAAACTCATGCTCTATCCTATACTTGTACCATAGTTCTAATGGTTTTCCTTTGTTCTTGCTTATAATTTTCATAAACCTGAAGGTCTGAGCCTAAACTGTGATATAAATGCCGGTATATTTCAGCCGTGCTATAAATGACAGATTCGGCAGTTATACCATGGTCTACTCAATTTTACACGCGCGTAGTTGTATGTTTACACACAATATGTAAAACACGACTACCAATTATCAAAACAGCACTCCTTCCCAATAATATACACAGGCGATTGGCTGCAATAACCAAAACATATACAGTTGATCTAACTATAAACATGTACGTTATTCATATATAAAGAAGCAGTGGATGGATAAAGTTGATTGATCGAAGCAATTGCTGTCGTTTTACCTATAAACACCATCTTCTTCTTCTTGCTATAATGTATCGGGTTCCTCTGGAATACACCGCCTATAAACATGAAGTCACACGAATACAGAATTTGGCCTATTTTAAGATCGTTTCACAACTACAATTAAGTTTCATTGAACCACAAACTGCGTTTAAACAATTATCGATTATGACCTATAAACATGTTTCACCTCGACCTCTAAAAAAACTGCAACCGAACACCAAGTTCACTTTTACGTACATTTCAAGTACATTGACTATTATTACTCTTGAAAGTCTATTATATACACATACAGTTAGTTTACATATAACATACGGACGATATAAGTATTTACGATAGTAGACACGGCGAATCCACCAATAGACGTTTTTGGCAAGCAATTTGTCCAACTAGGTTTTTCGAATGTAAAACCAGGTTTATGGAATACTAACCTATATTTTCGAGCGAACACATAGGATAACGGGCGTAAACCATAGTTTACGCTCGTGAACCCAGGTTTACGTTCGATAAACTAGGTTTACCCTATGAATTTCGGTCGTTATCCGAAGTTCACGAGCGTGCACCGTGTTTACGTGTGTGAACCTGGGTTCACGAGCTTGAACCATAGTTTACGAAAGTGAACCATAGTTCACGAGCGTGAACACTTGGGTTTACGACCGTGAACCTTGGTTTACGACCATGAACATAGGTTCATGCTCGTGAACTATGGTTCACGCTCGTAAACCCAAGTTCACGGTCGTAAACATTGGTTCACGTTCGTAAACTATGGTTCACGCTCCTAAACACAGGTTTACGTCCTAAACTATGGTTCACGGTCGTAAACATAGGTTCACGTCCGTAAACTATGGTTCACGGTCGTAAACATAGGTTCACGCTCGTAAACTAGTTCACGTTCGTAAACTATGGTTCACGGTCGTAAACCTATGTTCACGCCCGTATATATGCTTTACGAATCGTATCTATGATGTACGAGCTCAGCCAATCGGCGGTGTGCATCACTCTTACGTAGTTGAAACCGTTTTCAGATCCCCGCAGCGTTCATTGCAGACGCCTCGTGTATTCATTGCAGTAATTACATGGTCATCTAAAGCTCCGACTTGAATGTCATTAGCATGTACAAACCGTTGCAGATCATATAACAGTTTTGAAACTTCCTCGAAAAAATCACTAAGAGTCGCGACAGAGGAACGTTCAATTTGATCCGGTAGCGGAGATTGAATAAATAAAAACATTAATACAAATATGAGAAGGCGAAATATGCCCATCGATTTGTCTCTTTACAAAATGTGTAGTTTCTTGTTTGCCATTCGGATATGCGCTGTTGTGATTGGCTATGCTCGTAAATCACAGCTACCGGTCCGAAAACTAGTCAATAAACCCGGTTTCACGACCGTGAACCTATGTTTACGAGCGTGAACCATAGTTTAAAAGCGTAAACTATAGTTCAGAGTTGTAAACATAGTGTCAAGTCCGTAAACTATGGTTCACGGTCGTAAACCTAGGTTCACGCTAATAAACATAGGTTCACGTTCGTAAACTATGGTTCACGCAAGTAAACATAGGTTCACGGTCGTGAATCCAGGTTCACAGTCGTGAACCCATGTTCATGCCCGAAATTCATAGTTGATTTGATAATCCTAGGTTTCTCGATTTAACTATCAAGTCAGTCAGAGCTCTAACCTTAAACAGTTACCTTTTTCATAACCTGTGACTGTTATTTAAGAAAACACTAAAACTGGGATAGTAACCAGAATCATTTACTACCACAAACATGCATTCTATCTTCTGTACAGGAATTTTCCCTATATACTGTATATATATATAATTTTCTCCAGGTAGGGTGATTATTCAACTTTACAACCATGCAATAAAATTCCATGAGCATGGATGAAAATCCAATGTGCAAAGCCTCTCAAGTTACCTACTGTTATGCAACAAAATTCATTAAAACTCATTTTGTAGGCTCCAACGTGATAATTAGTGAACATCTGCTAATTGGATCTTGATGAAGATGTATTTATCCGTAATAATAAGTCTTCAGACATCAATAAATGCTGCACATTTGGCAACTATTTTCATTTATTAGCAAATGATCTTGGTAACTGATTTAGGTTAGAAATGGTTATTAGGGAAAAGTATCTGCTACTCTTAACCAAAGGGAGATAATAATTTGGCAATTTAATAAAAAAAACAACATTATTTTCAGCACATTTTAGGCTAAGTGTGATGGTCAGTTTTTGACCTTGAAGGCAGATCACGCACTTATTCCTTGGTATAACCAGAAGTGTATACCTCCCACAATCCATAATGCAAACTTTCTCCCTTTCAAGTTGAGCTCCCACTGTGATTTATACCCGCATTGGTGAGAGACGAGAAGGATTCAAACATAGAATCCGTAACCCCTCAGCGATGGATGCGCATAGTTCAACACAGCATATAGACACAGTACATGTATATTTATGGCCATGATGTATTACATCCAGGCATCATGAGGTTTCGATGGCATAAGCATATACTTATATATATGTGCAGCGGTCAAGAGACAATGTATTTCAAATGCAAAAAAAGTTTCACTGAAACTATAAGTATATATGACACAACTTTTCTGAATTATAAATTTACCATTAACCCGCTACATATATATAAGGGAATGTTCTTTCTTAGAATTAAGACCATCCCATTTATGTGACAAAGGGGGTGTTTTGGTGGAAATGACTGATCAGCAACCAGACATTGTAAACCGTGATAAGCCGGCCCATCTGGGTTTACGATGGACGCAAAGGCTATTATAGTCGTGCTGAGCAGGTTAAGGGTTAAAGCATTAAAATTAATGTTAGTTTTGTCTTATTTGAAACAGTATGGAGGATATCCACTTTACATGTCCAGGAAAATATGTCCACATTTTTCGACGGTGTTCCTAAAATTGCAGGTATATTTATTTGTTCACAAAATATGTCTATAAAAACTAGAAATTATAAACTAATTTCAGCACAACAGTTTTTTTACATATTTAAATATCTATTTATTTAGAATTCGCAGAGACCCAGTATTAGGCCCCTTTGCACCCTGGCACAAATAAGTATACACCAGAAAGACAACTTTAATGTTCATGATGTCCATGTACAATCAAACATCTGCAACATGTGTAACATCTTCCTCGGTTAAAAATGGCCAGATATAGCTAAACATTATCAAAAACACCAAATTCCTTGCTTACAACACATTTTGTTTGTTCCTGATTCTTCTGAAAGCATATATACCATGTATACAGTACTCTAAACAGTGACACAAACATGCAAACATGCAAAAACTATGATGATGTTTATGAATAGCCGTTAAATGTTTTGTCGACCTAGCATTTCATAAATGGGTAGGTAGGCAGGTGATTTTTTTTTTGCCCATGGACAAACACCTTAAGAAATAAAAGAAAAATAGACTGAAGATAACAACAAAACAAAAAGTTTAATAACTGCTATAAAAAGTTTGGGGATAGCCCTTGTTCATGGGTATAATTAGTATTATGTAGGTAGGGAAACAGAAAACTTAATGGGTAGGTAGGGAAACAGAAAACCAACAATTTCTTATGGTCGGCCTCATGACAATTTGGTATTCACAATGATTCTGTCAGTGCAGACCAGCATTGTATTTTTAAACACTCATACACTTCACAACCCCACTTGAATGCTTATTTTTCTCAAAAACATTAGTGATGACATGTCCTTATGTTTGTATAATAGTTACTTCATTTCACAATGTGAACTCTGAACACATGCCCAATTTTAAAGAATACCAGATAAACCGACACCGTGAAAAACGTGTGATGGCGGGATTTATCAATTATCGTAATTCGTACGTTCATTACAGAAATCATATGACTGAAAAGGAGTTAATCGCTTACTTTAAAAGGGACAGTCACTGACTACACACGGCAATCTTGAAACGTTGACATGATTTATATATTAAATATCATTTTTACATTTTACCACAGGTTGCATTTAAATGACTTTTTCATCTTAATCTACCATAACGTTTAATATCAACATTTAATAAAAAGCGACAACAGTGTGATTAATACTATTCTTATCATTATTAACGGTTGAACAAGTGCATATTATGGTGAAAAAATATTGCGACCCCATGAGTTTTGAAAATATACAGATTGGCTTGTGTCCCTTTAATTTTGTATTATACGCTGCAATAACTTGAACAATAACGATGAACGATATCGACCGTATACATACAACGATACCATTTCTGTCAGGTGAACATGTCACTATACAGGTGTTTCTGGTTGTATGGTGTTACTTCCAACACAGTTAAGGCTATGAAGATCGATTTGTTCACTGTCTTTGCAGACCCCCCACATTTTCCTGGATAGAACCAGTAAATTATGCACTATTGTATGCCTCCCGACATACGTAAATAATCAACTATTTCCGATTCTCATTTAAGAACCATATGCACGCACTGGTAACTGACATCTATCAAGTGATTTATCCATATTTTATATCATTTATCTATCACAACACAATAATGTTCTCTTTAAAATATATTCAGTTGCAGAAAACCCGCATGGGTAGATATTTACTTGCACACCGGCAACGCATTAGCTTCTTTTCTCAAATTACTAACCCATGATATAATAAAAGCATGTTATATCCCTTATTATATATTCAGCAGTTAAATACACCAACAAAGGCGTCAATAAAGAAACTTAACAAACTTAAAAGATGCAAGAAATTGAATTTAGTTTTTCAAATTTGCAAACATTTACCTTTCGGCAGCCATGTTTAGTCGAAATTAACTAACCCCTTGCCGTGGGTTGAACTATAGTTGACTGATGACGTCATTCCGGTTAAACCATTGCGTGTTCGATCGGACCATAGTTAAGCTACGGCTACTATGGTTCCTGATCGAAGTCGCTCTATGTAAATTAGAAAGTGTGTATGTAATTTTCCCGCGTCGATGTGATTGGTCAACCTGTTATGACATCATTTTCAGGAAATCGATCGCGCACCAGTTTGTTTTGTGTGTAGGTAAACTTTGTTAACGGATGTTGAGCAAACGGAATATGGCATCGAAATGCTACAATAATAAGCTTTCATTTAAAATAATCATTTTTTCCATTTGACGGTCTCTTTAACACTTAACAAACAACCAAGTAAATGTGCTGTACAGTATATTCTTAATTAAACTTATCGTACAAGTCCAAAGCGCTATTCGCTGAGCCACGCTAGCCCCCGTAAAGAGGAAATCAAATCTGAATAATTCGAGTAACATTGAAACATATACAAGAATAATGTTCGACATGGTGATCTCACACACCTCCCCGACCCAAAACTGTTTATTGCAATAAAAATGTATTGTTCATGATATATTTGATATATTTGTTTATTTATTAGAAAATGAGCTTTAGTTTTTGAAAATTGATGAAGAATTTTAAAAGGTGCATTTATATTTTTTTTTGTTGTTTTAGATATTATTTTTCACGAATTCATCAATTAGATAGACATGTTAATATCATTAAATAGTGACTACGGGCGGTCACAGCTGATAATGCAATTATATGAAAGGGCAAACAATGACTGTGAAAAGGGATTAAATAATTGGGTTTCAAAATCAAAGTCATTACTGGATACTAGTGGTTTTCTGTAAGCTTGGCTTGACCAAATCGCATTAAATCCCACACATTTTGTAACATTTTTAAAAAACGATTGATAGATAGTTATGTTCCAAACTTGCCATCCGACCTTGAAACGAAAAGAGTATTGGCGTGGAATAAATCTGTGAAATACCACTTTGAATATGATAATTGCCTAAATGTATTGCATACTAGGCGCGATCGCAGCTTCTGAACCCGATAACGTTTGTGCTCTCATATTAATGATCGAAACAGGGACGTATTCTCGCGAAAGGATAGAAAGGCATGAACGGATCCGTCAAATATTTAACACAAACGATATTGAGGAAGAGTTCCACTTTGCCTTGATATGTCCTGTTTATAAAACACCATGATGCAGACACGAACATATAAAAAAATAACATTCTTATCATAAGAATGAAAAAATTATAATTTTTGTTTTTTGTTTTTTTTATTTTATTCTTAGCAACAAAATAGTAAATCTGTCGTTGCTAAGAAACGGATATAAAACGATATTATATCCAAAGACCTGGCATATTTAAATGTATAACGCTCCTTCAGTCAACTAACAAAAAGGAAGTCATTTAGTTTAGCAAATACATTTGCATAATATATATACATCAATATAGTTCAGAAACATTCTCTTTAAGACGTACGGTGATAAATAACTGATAATCTCCTTCGTCCTTAGTAGAATAAAATTGTTCTATAGTTCTCTAGATATATTAGAAGTTTTCTATATTTCTTATGCTATATCTTTTTTTTCCACAATATTTTATAAATTGGTGACATTGTACTAATCTTGGTATTGTGTTTTAACCATATTTGTAAATGTGTGTTTCTACGATGAAAATGTGTGTATTAGTTTAAGTCAATACAATTTCTTCTTCACTTCATCCTTATAATAAAAAATGTTCGCATTTTGTTTTCGGCGACTTCATCGGCTTTGTATGGTAAAATTGCAAATTTTCATTTACCATAACTTTAAAATATTTAAACGATTTCAATAAACTATGATTTTGATCAATTTTCAAAAACTACAGTCATTTTTTTAGTCTGACTTTTTCCAAACATTCAAATGATATAAAAAAAATTCAAAAAAGTTGGCTTTTACGTTAAAAAGGTATTTCCAGCAGTGAACATATAATACTCTATATTTCACACGTATAACCAATTTTAATTCATTGCTAACATTTACTATTTCGTTGCTAAGAATATAATAAAATAATAATTCACGACAAACAACTTTTTATTACATGAAACATGTCGATTCTTATAGGTGGCGGGAGATATACAGCTGCAATACAGGTTTTACCCAGGAATAAGTCAGTGATCTACATCCACCACTAAATATAGATATAAAAATCGAACAGGAGAAGTAGCCCTCAAGGAATACAGTCAACCACAAACACACACACACAGAAACAAAGAACAACTTAAAAGGATGAATAAAAGGCCAAATAAGACATCATCACAAACATAAAATGGTTGACGATACCGCCTTGGAACGGTCAGTGCCAAAAATGTTTAAACCAGATTCTAGAGTGCACCAAACTTCACATTACCCTACTGTCATTCCAATAAAACGGAACAGTGTAAATAAAGAAATCCCCGCCATGAATTATTCTCTAACCAACAAGGCAGCATTAATAGGCAATATAAGTAAAACACAAAGATACTCGTGTATATATAAATACCAAAAAACAATAGCCTAGAAAGCCACAAAGGAGGTACTCAGTGACTTGGCAGAAGCCGGAGCAACAAGAGAACAAACCATTGAGGGCACGACAAGACAATATTGCAAACGGACCGACATAGATAGCCCAATATCATTAGGATATGATTTTAATGAGATTGTAGATATCCAAAAATTTGCTGAAATATTAAGTAGAAAACCACCTAAGCAAACAAACAAACAAACAAACAAACAAACAAACACAAACAAACATTATATTACATGCCTTATAATCAAATATTATGCAGAAATAATGTATTTTTGGCGACGTCATATGTTCATTATAATATTATGAAGTTTACCTCCACAGAATTTTTAAATACTTGACCGATTTTTATAATCTACAACAAGGTTCTTACTTTACGTGTTTTTTTTTTCAAGCCAGTGATATAACTTTTATACCAATTTTTTTCTGGGGAAAAACATGTTTTCGAAAGAACCTCCCGCCCCTTCCCCACTCGGTAAACTGTTATCCCTACTGTACTCTACAGTACTGTAAGTAACAACAATTCCTAAGATAATTGATCGATTAAAAACAACAACAACAATATAGCTAATTTTCTTAGGACTTTTTCAGGTTAAAAACAAACAATAACTATTATTTTCTAAAACTGGTTGTGTTTATTTACATTGAAAAAAAAGACTAGTTCCCGCAGAGAAAAAATATAAAACTCAATATTTCACAGTATTAAATTACACTTTTATTTTACCTCTTAAACGCAGTATTCCATTTCTAATACAAAAGTACTGTTGAGTCAATGGATTAAACTATTAATCGAGTGTATTGGCTATTGACGGGAAATAGGATAGGAAAATATTGTCAGGAACATAGGTTCACTGTTGAGGTCAATATTAAATCCATTCTATTATTAGTTTTAACCATTGGCCTCAAGAGATGTAGATAGGTGTTAAATGATATTGAATAAAACTATGAACTTTAACCCGATTTTTAAAATATCGTTCATTATTTATACTCAAAACGTCACGTATGAAGTCGAGTAATTTCTTTCTTTCTCAGGTCAATAGTAAAATCAACTATTGTTTTCCAAAAGAGCATTGACTTCAAAACCGGATTGAACCGGAAAAGAAATGTACTAAAAAGAAGAATTAATTACGATTTTACCCAGGAAAAATGGGAGTGTCGGCCTCTACCACAACAAAAGTCTACCGTCATATATGACATGTGCTAAAAATTACTCAAAACACCTTTCAAAGCAAAACAACAAAAACAATACTAATGATCTTCACGTGACTGATTTTCTGCCAATAAAACAATACGAATTTCTAATGATGTATAAAAAGTTATTTATTCATATAGGAGTAACTTAAGCGTTTTCGTATGAATACGTATATATGGAGTCGGTAACACCCATTGCTGCTGTATCTGGCGATATAGACTGGACATCAGCCTGTGTGAACCAGTAGCAATACGTTACCATGGAATCGCAGTATTAGTACGAATAACACAGCGTTAAAGAAACACGTTTTGCCATGAGCTTATAAAACACCGTTCTTACTTTGGAAGTATTGAACATCAGATACTGTCTGATATAACAGTTTAAGTACGTACATATAGAGGCAGTAATTATATCGTGAAGTCTTTGAATAACATATATTTGCATGGACAATTGGTAATTACAGAAATACTTGACGACATGGTATTGGCGGCACTGAGGTAAGAACAAACAGTCTTTTTAAATCGGAAGTTATGGGAGAAGAATATTGTAAATTGAGGTCACATTCATATTTTCTTGTTTAACACGTGCAGGTGATATTGTCGTGCAGTACGTAAGTTATTGTAGTAGCAGTTCTAATGTTTTACATTTGGATTTTAACACTTTGGTTTAATTCTGAGAATATAAAAGCAACAAAGGAACAGTTTTTCAGCGAGAAGCATATTTTATTTGGAGTACCCATTTATAAGGTAATATTAATTAACGATTTGATCGAACAAAATATCAGATACAGTATATCTTATATTTTATATTTTTAGGTCGCACAATATTAGAAAATAAACAAGTTACTTGTAATCAAACGTAATAGTTGTATTCGCATTTGTCGGATCAAGAATTTCCTAAAGTTTCCGGTTCAATTCATGAATTCGCAAACTGCAAAGTTACACTTAATAGCAATTGCGATTTCGTAGCGCAACAATACATTGCGCTGCGAAAATGATCCTCTACGAAACGATTAATATTACTATGCATCGTACTTGCGATTTGCAAATTCTGTACGATACGAAGTACGAACTAAACGTTTTCTAAATTGCACGAAAAGTAATGAAACGTTTGGTTAAAAGACACTGCCTTTACTTGTTTATGCGCATCTTGTTCGCGCATA
This sequence comes from Cyrtodaria siliqua, assembly GCA_037043455.1. NCBI lineage: Eukaryota > Metazoa > Mollusca > Bivalvia > Adapedonta > Hiatellidae > Cyrtodaria > Cyrtodaria siliqua. Next base: position 10,985 of record JAWPHD010006365.1, read on the forward strand.
ACTAACAGCGACTAAATTCACAATTCACAACTTTTCAAAAAGTTGATAATTTATTCACTACTTTTCATATGACCCCAATTACCAGTTATGATGGTGAAGACATGTGCGAACAAACTGAGATCAAGTATAATTCGTTGGTGTTATAGACCATGAAGAGATCTATAGGGTTTAGCCGCTAAAGACTGTCTGTCTGAAAAGTATGCATTTACAAAAATAATATATAAACATGAACTATTTACTGATCTGATCATTTCTATTATTTTACATATGTAGAATCCATTTAAGGCAAAAGGGATATGTAGATGTTAACAGATAAAGTAAACGTTTTGCTATTTTGTACCAAAACCCATCCAAACTTAGAAATTTCAGGGTTATACATGCCCTTTTTTCAAAAACATTTACGCGACATGTGTTTTAATTTCATTATATCTTGTAGTACACGATATTTGCTAATGATACAGACAACTTGAAAACACTATATTCGCATGAATCGTGATTTATTGGTATTCATATGAATATTACTTTTAAAGGTAACATATTTTTCTATTTTTTAGGATAAGTAGTTCTTACTATGTACCAACTCTTCAGTTCTTACTATTTACCAACTCTTAGAACAATTATCCATATGAAAAACTAAAGGAAATGTCCATATCGCTTTTATTATATGATTTTTATGTAATATATATTTATACAAATCAGGCTAACAAATGATATTTTGGTGTCAATATTATCATAAACATGTGAAAACAGGACGTTTGTTTACCAATATGTTCAATTAACACATGTTTCGTAGCAGTATGTTTTGATATATGTTTTATTGTATTTATATTTAGAGGTGTTGCACATTATATTACACCCACTCTTTGTGGTTTTATTGTAAAATACCACTTATCGAATACCGCTTTACCGTATACTATACTGATAAAAATAAGTTTAGCAAGTAAATAACATATAAATCCCGTTGACCAGATTCTAGGATATGTGTAGAAATGGTCATGGGCAATATAACTTTCATAATTATCAGTCACATTAAGGAAATAAGTCTCAAAAGATATATGCAAAAACAATAGCAACATATGATATTCTACATGTTTTACAGAAATTATAATTTCGGTCTTATTTCAATGTAAAGGGAGGTAATTTCACAAATGGTAAATTTTGGTTCCCTATATTTTTATAATGGCAAGGAAATTATCAATTGTTTTAGCGTTTTTCTATAACTTGAGACCCCAAACAGTTATTTTGTCATGTTTAATCTTGCGCTTTACCTTATTTGTATTTTTAAATGTGAAAAAGTATGTTTTAACTAAATGGGAGATAACCCTGATACTTACATTGGAATACAAAAAGTAAGTGAAAAAAGAAGATTAAGCTAAGTCATGCCGATGTTTTAAAATACTTCACAATATAAAATGATATTACATTTACTTAAGCTAGATGTGCATAAGGGCTTGTTATTTTTTTTCAGTTTATATTAGCTCTCATGAACACACTCAATAAAACCAAATCTGATTCTCTTCTCTCTTGTTTGTATTTGTTGCTTCCAGTGGATGGCCTTTTCAGTATTTATTGACATTCACACTAACGTTTGTCTATTGCTGTCTGGTAGCTATAGAAAGTCGTTCCGACTACAAATCAGTAGTGTTATTACTTACTGGTAATTTGGGGTCAGCAAGCCCACGCTTTGTGGTTTTAAGGTAGAATACAAATTACGAAATACACATGTTATATAGAAAGCTTTCTATATACTCATTTTGAAACGCGGTTACAGATTAAGTAGGCAAGTGGAAAAAACAAAATATCCAAAGTTTTACATCAAAGGGGACATCTACGAAATGTCAATCTGTGGTATTTGTTATTGAAATGTGAGCCAGGTAAATACATTTGTATCATGCTATGAGTATGAATTCCGTGTGCTCTTCAAATTGATCAGATTTCTGACAGCCACCAAAGCATACATATACCTGGACAACATAAATATAGGATCTTAAACGAGTTCCCATTTCATATACGATTTATGAAACGAGTTATGAATTATATTTAATTTTAACAAGCCTTTTGGAGAGTTAAAATTAAAAGTATTTCATAACGAGTTTCATCAATCTGATATGGAATGGGAACGAGTTTAAGATCCTTTTTATCGTATAACATTGCAATCAAATAAGTAAAACATTCAGATAGGAAAAAAACCGCCACGACGCCAGACGCACTTTAAGGCCTAAACGTCATAAAATCAGGCAGAACGTTATACATGTGACGTTGCAACGACACACAACGTTTAGTATCAAAGAGTTCGTGTTTTATCTCTTTACAAAAGGCGTTTTACGACGACTTTAGCAAAATTGCACACTGATTTGTATAACTTTCATTAGTTAGTATAAGCTGTGGTAAATAATAAGTTTATGACCTAGATCTAGATGACTTTATAACAAATAAAATAGTTTCAGTCAATAAAACATGCATAGTGTTACAGATTTAACTCAACCAATCAAAATCGTTCCAGGTTGTATTACACGTGTGTCACACGTGTGTCATACAATAGAATATTACATAATTATCTCTGATTTGTATAGGAAATACTGGGGATAGAAAAGCTATATCTACTCGTTTGCTATACTGGGAAATATCTCCCAGTGGGAGATATTTCCCAGTACGGAACATTGGTCGGCCTTTTTCTCAGTGGCGGGAATGCCAAATGACGTTCCGATTGCTTTACGGACGTCGTCAGATTCCAGCAATAGGAAATAACGATTACGGAAATTAACGAAGAGTTCCGGTTACACTTGTTTTGTTTGCATGACGTAACGTCGTCTTGGATGACGTGTTCTCGTGCAAACTGGTGTAAAAAGGCGTGAATCGTTGGAAATATTAATAAAACATCATTTTAAATTATGTAATATATAGTTTAATAACCAGTGTTTTTGAGATACTGAAAATATCTCCCTCAGTAGAGAAATGGCCCCGATATAACAACTCGTCCTCCGCACTCGAGTTTTTATATCGAGACCATTTCATCTACCTCGGGAGTTATTTCCCGTATCTCAAAAACACTGGTTATTAAACTCTATATATTACACGGGTGTTCGACACTGCTAACAAGGGACGTTATGTGATAAATGGATACTTGGCATCATTAATTGGACACAGCTTCCGTTAACCTGCACTTGTGAACAACATGTGTGAAAATGCTATTATGAAACACCTTATTTATTTGAGGTGACACACACAGCTGTGACCGTATTAAATCACCTGCTATTAGTTGTTAATCAAAACAAACAGAAATAGATAACTAATGGCTCCTGTTTAGAGAGATATGTTAGGTACAATTCAGGGGATGTCACTTTCCGTTTCGCAATAGGTCAAGTTAAGGAGGGATGTTATATCAATGCATGCCCCAAACAAAAGTTCCGTTAATAGCACAGGCTGAAGCGGTATTCTACTTTAAAGCCTTGATGACACCAACGAACCAGTAAGAAAAAACACTACTGTCTGTAGGCATGCGATAGAATTTATGACATATTTGTTTTTTTTAATTATGGCGAAGGTGTTGTTTTGAAAATGTTTAAACAATGTTATTTTCTTAAGAATGTGTTTACGAGTATACATGATTTAGCCAACACTGACTGTTAACCATGTTGGACAATTCACAACTCCAGCATGTGTCCTAAAAAGGCATGCCGTTTTTGCTTTCAATAAAATCTTCTGTTTTGAATCTGGAAATATACCGAATACCGTGTACATGTATTGTTGCATGTTTGTTATTGATTTGGCCTTAAACAAAGTTAAAAATAGTACAGATGTAAACATGTTTATGTATATACAAATTAGTTTTTCAAATTCATTTATGGTGTAATTTGGACTATTTTCATTGGACGGTTTTAGTGGGGAACCCTTCAGGAAGAGTCTGTGATAGTATATAAACATACTCTCGGAGTTGAGATCATATTTCAGTATTCTTCAATAAAGTTAACTTTAATTTTGATTTGGATGCTTTTAGAAAATATAATTATGAGAGGATTTATTACATTATTATGCTCATTCAAAATATCAGTGAAATTGGGTTTAGTTTAAACATATTTTATTACTTATGTTACAGAGAATGAACATCATATGATAATACATATTTATATATAACATACGCAAATGGATTGAACTACAAGTTATAACAACATTAGTTACAGTTCTCTCTGAAATTGGGTATTTGGACTAAACCCGAATTATTGGAAATTAATTTAGACTGAAAGGACACTTACTGTTTTGGATTAAAGAGACACTTGCTGTTTTGGATTAAAGAGACACTTGCTAATCTGAATTAAAGGAACATTGGATACTTTTATTTGGACTTAATTCAAAAATGGATATTAATGAAAACTGGATTTGTGTATTCTGTAAGTGAATATTTTATGTAAATAAATTTATTAATTATATTTTTGTGTGGGTGGTTTTGCTTCTCTTCTTGTTACATTTTACTCGTAACAGAATATAATGTCGGTAACATGTAAATAGTTGGATACATTAGTAAGGCACATTCTTACTTACAAATCTGATTTGTTGATTTTTATACACTTGTATATAACACTGCATGAAATTTAATTCACCTTTAACTGGCATTTAATTTTGCACAAAATATCTAAATTTTGTTATAGTTTAAGTTTGATTTAAACTCCACTTTAATATGAAATTTAATCGAATTTTGTTGAGCTTAAATGTGATGTAGGAAACACTGTTGTCCGCTAAAATTTCACTTGAACTCCACTTTGACATGAAATTTAATGACATTTTATTGCGGATAAATGTGGCGTGGGAAACACTGGTGTCTGCTTAAATTTCACTTAAACCCCACCTTCATATGAACTTTAATGAACTTTTATTGTGAATAAATGTGATATAGGCAACACTGGTGTCTGCTTAAATTTCACTTAAACCTCACTTTTACATGAAATGTAATGACATTTTGTTGAGGTTAAATGTGATGTGGGAAACACCGTTATCCGCTAAAATTCGACTTAAACTCCACTTTTACATGAAATTTTGCATATAAATGTAGTATAGGCAACACTAGTGTCTGCCTAAATTTCACTTAAACTCCTCTTTTACAATATATTTAATGAAATGTTATTGCATATAAATGCAGTATGGGAAACACTGGTGTCTGCTTAAATTTCACTTAAACTCCACTTTTACATGACATTTAATGAAATCTTATTGTGAATAAATGTGATGTAGGAAACACTGGTGTCTGCTTAAATTTCACTTAAACTCCATGTCTATAAGAAATTTAATGGAATTTTGTTTGAGGTTAAACACGGTGTAGGAACCCTGGACTGTGCGCCTAAATTTCACTTAAACTCCAACTTTCTATGAAATTTATATACATAATACTGTAGCTCAGCTCAAGCACAAAATCAGAATCAATCTAAGCATAGACCCTACACTGCTTTATTTACAATTAAACATATATAAAATACTTGCACATATTCATGTTTGTTCCATTTAAATCATGTTCAACACGATATATAAATATTAAACTATGTAGTAGATTACAAGGGCAATCGTTTCAAGGATCCCCTTTCTGTCATATTCTAAATCACATTGTCTCAATGTTAGGTTTATTCCGTAGCACACAAACTACTTTTGTGATATTGTTCACATATCATTCTCAGTAAGACAGTGTGTGAGTGCTGAAGGTTATAATAGCGTAAATGAGTCTCCTTGACCCTTCCATAGTAAAGTTAGAATGTTGACAACCTGTTAAAAACTCAAACCTGGTTCTTCTAAGAAACATTTCTTCAGCTCTATACTAACACGGGTCAAACGTCTATGCTATTTTTACCCCTTGCAATGTTATACCCTGTCTACTTTCACTTCTCAAATTTATACAATAAACTGTTAAAATCATGATGAGCTGCATTTTAAAATAACAACAACATGTCCAGAATAAAGTTACTAAATTACAGCCAAAACCTATCAAAGGAAACTACACTAAAAAAGGATTTTAAAGAAAAAAAGATTAGCACTCTTTAATAAAGAACTACTTTCGACTACACCAGGCGAGCACATCTGGCTGATTTAGTGTAATTAAAGCTAAATGGAATATTTTCGTGTCATGTTTTTTTAATTAAACTGGTCTATTCAATCCAACAACTTATTAAAAGAACAGTTTGACTTATTTCGCAATGCCGTATGACTTTGTCTTGAAATTATTGCGATTTACCTACACTTGACTATGCACTAAATCGAGCCAATTTTGTCGCGATATTAAGAAATAATAAAAAAATGCAATATCTCAGCAACCGTTCAACATTTTCTCATCAAATAACTCTGATGGCTTTGTTTTTCATCTCTGAGTATGTATACCACACATTTTGCCATATATCTTTCACAAACATTCCAAAAAAATGAAAAATATCAAATGTTTAGAGAAATTCAGAAATTTTGAGGAAAAGTTGCCAAAAACACTCTAAAATAGTCTGAAAATGATTATTTTCTCTGTTTCTGAGTTCAACTCACCTATTCAAACAAAACAAATGCATAAAGAATAATTTTTTATGCAATTCTTAAAAACGCATTATTTCTCCTTATAGGTTATAATAGCGTAAATTAGTCTCCATGCCCCTTACATAGTAAAGTTAGAATGTTGATAACCTGTTAAAAATTCAAACCTGTTAGAATTCTGGGATACCTACTTTATCATGCAAATAAACATGTTTTCTATTAAACATCAACAAGGAAATAGTGGGTTGAATATCTTCGATGTAACATTACTTATAGCTGTTATATAGCTGGCATATGTATCGACACAATATACTTTTCTTTCTTTTATTCCTACAATTATTAAATTATATTTCTTATTTCATGTTTTAATCATATGTTAATGCAGACTTTAAATCTAAGTTATAATTAACTGTAAGTACAAATTATTTTCATATTATTCTATGAATTAGCAATAATATGCTAAGTAAGATAAACAATAGTCAACATATGTTGTATACGTTATTCCTTATCAATTATTAATGATGTAAATACTAATTTCGAACAATAATAACCGACATTGAAATTTCATAAACTTAGTAAGGTTAGTAAAGTATATACACTTTATTAAAAAATAAATGTATTGTGTTTAGTCGTTTACACTTCATACTTTTCTGTATGCTGATGCTGTAATCATTTAGAGTTCATACTTTACAATATGCTACATTATGTGTATGTCCGAAACACTTGAGAGAGAGAAAGAGAGAGAGAGATAGAGAGAGAGAGATTGCACATATACATTTTTATTTAATAGCAGTTAAATACCATTAAATTCAATATGAGATATCACTAAAATTAACTATTCATTAAATGTGCAACATGATATGTCATTACATTTAATTTAAATTAAATTGTAAGCATGATATCTTGGCGCTACGCACTGTATAGGAAATATATCGTTAACATTTAATTGCATTTAAATACCATTAAATTCAATATAAAATACCATATTTAAGCATTAAGTATGCAGCATGATGTACTGTTTACATTTAATTGCAATTTAATTCAATAGTCATAATCACTACATTTAAGTATTCATTACGAGTTTGTAAATATTGTAATAAGTCAACAATCGAGGATGAAAGTCATTTTTTGATTGACTGCGAGTTTTATTCAGATATTAGATATGAACTTTTTAATGGAGCAAATCAAGCTGAAAACGGTTTTTTTCTGTTTTCATCAACTGAAAAATTAATATTCTTAATGAACTGTGATATATTACAGCACACATTAGCTAATGCACTTTTTAAAATGTTTAAACGGCGCTCTTTAGCATTGTAAATATGCATAACTGTGTTATAAAATAAAATATATATATAAGGAATGAATTTTAAAACAAAGGTTATGTTTCATTTGTTTTTGTTTGTTTTTTAAATGAAAGTTTGAAAATTAATTGTAGTCTTCATTTTAATAATATGTCAACGAATACTAAATAATAATTTTTAAAATATTGAATATATATTTTAACGCAATACATTTGTAACTTTTATTATGTTTTAATACGTACTATTGTGTTTTACAGTGTCTCATATGCCTATGATGGCAGGATATCAAATAACAATGTTGTATAATATCTGTAAATGTAACTGTATTTGATATGTGACACTTTAATAAAATATTACTTACTTACTTACTTACATTATAATTATGTGCAACATGATATGTCATTACATTTAATTTTAATTAAATTGAAGCATGATATCTTGGCGCTACGCACTGTATAGGAAATATATCGTTAACATTTAATTGCAATCAAGCTGAAAACGGTTTTTTTCTGTTTTCATCAACTGAAAAATTAATATTCTTAATGAACTGTGATATATTACAGCACACATTAGCTAATGCACTTTTTAAAATGTTTAAACGGCGCTCTTTAGCATTGTAAATATGCATAACTGTGTTATAAAATAAAATATATATATAAGGAATGAATTTTAAAACAAAGGTTATGTTTCATTTGTTTTTGTTTGTTTTTTAAATGAAAGTTTGAAAATTAATTGTAGTCTTCATTTTAATAATATGTCAACGAATACTAAATAATAATTTTTAAAATATTGAATATATATTTTAACGCAATACATTTGTAACTTTTATTATGTTTTAATACGTACTATTGTGTTTTACAGTGTCTCATATGCCTATGATGGCAGGATATCAAATAACAATGTTGTATAATATCTGTAAATGTAACTGTATTTGATATGTGACACTTTAATAAAATATTACTTACTTACTTACTTACATTATAATTATGTGCAACATGATATGTCATTACATTTAATTTTAATTAAATTGAAGCATGATATCTTGGCGCTACGCACTGTATAGGAAATATATCGTTAACATTTAATTGCAATTAAATGCCATAAAATTCAATATAAAATACCATATTTAAGCATTAAGTGTGCAGCATGATGTACTGTTTACATTTAATTGCAATTTAATTCAATAGTCATAATCACTACATTTAAGTATTCATTATAATTATGTGCAATGTGATGTGTCATTACATTTAATTTGAATTAATAAATATCATTAAGTTGTAAGTTTGATATATCAGGATAACAACTCCTATACTTTGGGTTGGAATTCCCTATCTTCACCGGATAACCATGTAAGGTTCTTATATTATAGGCAATGTGTTTATTTACCCATGAGTACTCATTGTACACCAACTGTCGCAGATTTAATTTCTTATATGATGACGAGTCGCCCATCGTCGTTAACTTTTACATCGTTTAGACAATAGGGCCTTCAGTTTTCATTCGATTGTTTCCAAACGCGGTCAAATTCTTGGTAATTATAAAAGCTTGGATAAGAAATAAAGCTATATCGGACCAGTGCCATCAGAGTTATGGTCCTTGATTTTCTCAAATATGGTATATATGAGAGTACATGATCTTAAAGATTTGAAAATAGTTTACAACATGATGATTAATGACTGTGAAGTACATCCTCTAAAAACAAACTGGGATTCACAGTTAAAACACTTGCTGTCCTCTTTTGGATCTTATGATGCATGGTTACAACAAACAGTAATATATTTCTTGCAATAGTAAAGCAACGGTTAAATGACAATTTTGTTCAAAATTGGCACAGTCGATTAGAAAACTCCACTAGAGCAGTTTTCTATATACTAATTGCACAATTTCGGTTTCAACCATTTCTAGATATTGTCATCTAATCGGCTTAAAATTGAAGCTGGTGGATGGGTTAAACCCAATATAATTCTTTTCAACGATAGACTATGTTTATTTTGCAATAAACTTGAAGATGAATTTCATTTTCCATTTTGTGTTGGAATGCCAGACATACATAATGCTAAGGAAGCAATACATTCCTAAATATTTTTATTATAGGCCGAATATGATCAAATTTCTGGAATTATTAAATTAAAAAAATAAGATATATATTTGCAAACTTTGTACATTTGTTTTAAAAGCATTTAAGTTACGAAACAAAACGCTGTACAGAAATTAGCTATTTCTAAATATAATTTATGTAATGTATGTAATATGTCATGAGTGTAAATTTATATGTCATGTTTGTTTACTTATGTACGCATTAAGCATATTGACCATTTTACTTAGAAACGTTTTTTGGTGAAGACTGCAAGCACATTGGTAATACGGACCGTCAAGTAAAGTGTTTTCAATTACTGGGACTGCGTGTCTTGTAGTTTGACTGTCAGTGAATTGTTTTCATTGACTGGGTTGAAACATGTCTTCACTCAACAACTGGTATCTATGTAATTGTTTATTTAAAGTTTGTGGTAGACAAACTAAGTTAAAGTAGTCAGCAATTGAACTACAACTATTAATAACTATTAAAATCCGTGAAGGATTACCAGGCATTACACAATATATAATATATGTTTATCTTACATATAACAAGCTGTTTTATTTGACTCATGCGAATTTAATTTGATATGTGTTAGATAAATTGTGATGAATTGTAATTGATTTATGTCAGGACGTGTTATATATATGCCTTCTCATTGCATCAGTTCAGTTAAGATAAACTGCATATTTATAGTTGGACATGTATTTGTTGTAATACCTACACTGTTGCCATGCTTTGTGAAATTGTATGTTGTGTCCTCCCGAGCTTTTAAGACTACTGGAAACTGGAAATAAATATATCTATCTATCTATATATGTATTATCCTTAATACAATATGTCCATCATGTGTTATCCTATCTTTTTTTAAACTTGGCCAAATTGTTGATGTTAACAAATCGAAAACTAGCTAAGTCGGACAAGTAATACTAGAGTTATTGCCCTTGATTTCCCCCAATATTCTATAGTTTGCCTTGTTAAGAAGATATGGCCTTCATTTGATATAGGATCTTTACCCAAAAGAGTATGAGAGTGGACCTTTGGAAACGGCCGAAATATTGCAGTCTCGGTTTGACTGAGACTATTCATGAACGGTAGTGAAATATGCTTGCTACCGCTCACGCCCCCTAGCCCCGGGTTGAACAGAACTCAATATTCATAAACTCAATAGTACAGAATTGTAACCATCCCGAAGATGGTATGCATATGGCGGTGGACATAGCGACTTTTATATTTATTACACCCCCATGTAAAGCGGCGTATGGTCCCAATTCGGTGAGATTGTTGATATTGTTAAAGGCAAGTTTAAAACAATCTAGATCAGACAATTACCATCAGAGATATGGCCGTTGATTTAGTACTTTACGTGGTCCGAATATTAACTTTCATACCCCATCCAATCCCTTCTGCAAGAAGCAAAAACGGTGTTGGCTGGGGTATGAAATAAAACCTTAATTTCGGGTTAACAAGATTGCAATTTTCAGTATAAAATGTTTTAAAAGTGTTTTATTGTCGAAATATGCGCTATAAAATCCTGCTAATATAAGCTTTCCCATCGCTTAATGGAACTAAGGCGGGACCACGTAATGCAAATATGGTATATATTGCCTCATTTAGACAATAGGGTCTTCATGTTGCTTCTAATATTTAACAACCTAAACCAGATTGTTCATATCAATGACAGATCGAATACCAGATAGATCGGATTATTAATGCCAGAATTATGACCCTTGATATATTGTAAAAAGTGCTATATTTTTCTATGTTAAATAAACATACGGAAATCTTGATTTGTTTTAAAATTCGTGGTGTCCCATCCGTTTTTCTACATAACTTGCATTTGTTCAATCATTAATATTAATTATAACAATATTATAAAGCAAATTGTTGTGCATATTACTAACTGTTGATTATTTTGCACAAGTAGTGTTTTAACTTTATGGTAGGATAAGAAGAAAATACGAACAATTTGGTTTTATTTAATTATATGCAATCAGGTTTAAAGTCACATGATACCGTATTAATAAATAGAGATACTAATTTTAATGCTTGATAAAAACTACAAGATTGCCACAAGATAACCTAGCTACTTCATTTTGCATTTGATATTTACTAAAACAGAATATTACTGTTAGAATCGGGACAAGTTTGAAAACCAAACATGCCTTACTTACACCCATCTCTATACCTCGACCCACCTTCATTTGTTTATATACATTTTATTTCATGAAAATATTTCGATTGAAGAAACAAAAGTGGGACATATTAAAAAACTACCTATGTCAGAATAAAAAGGCAGAGTTATGGTCTTTGATTTATCGAAACATGCTAAATTTTGCTTTGTTTAATCTCATTACGTGGTCCCGTCTTAATTCCATCAAATGACGGGAAAGCTTATATTAGCAGGAGTTTATAACGGATATTTCGATAATAAAACACGAATAAAAACATTGTTTACTGAAATAAAGCAATAACCTTTTTAAAATTACCTATTTGATGTTTCTTAATTTTACAATTTACAATATACAAACTGTTTAAGCCGAGATTAAGGCCCACACACCCTTTCCCAACACATTTTGGTTCATATTTTATTTCATGAAATTATCACGGTCATGGAGAAAAAGGGCTATATTAAAATATTAGCCATATCAGACTAGAAACAACAGACACAGTTTGAAACAGCCATATCTGACACCCCTCCCATTTCCCCTATCGCACCTCCCACTCAATATTTAGATCATGCAAGCTTAATTTTTCTCTTGAATTCCATAAAGGTGTCAGTTGTTAATAATTGAGATAAAAAAAACTCACGGACACCATACAGCGATACAAAAAAATGTACGAAAGCAGCAACTTGGAAATCGTTGAGCCCTCTTTGGCCTCTTTTTCATGTTCAATCGTGATACCAAGGCGGACAACACTGGTAATTGTAATAAAACGTTCACTGTCTGAATGACGTTTACGTCCTGACACTCCTTTCATTTCAACTCTGATTGATACTATATATCCTTAAGCACTTCAACTCTACAAAGCGAACCATTTCAATTATGTCGCATCGTTTCTAGATTGATATCGTCATTGGAATAGAGCAGTAATGAGTAAGCTTTATGACAAGCTAAGTCTAATCAATTTTATCCACTACAGGGGATATTTCTCGATCAATATCTTACAGGGTATATGTTTCTCAACGTATTCGTATTTTGAGAGTTTAAAGTTCTCCTGACAAATCAATATAAACCATTTTTTTTTATATTTGGTAGAATAATAAAAACACTCAGGAAGTGTTGCCAACCCCAAAAAAGAATAAGTAGAGGAGTAAAAGATGATTTTATAACCAAAATTGTCTTCGTGAAAGTCCGGAACGATTCGGTAGTTTCCGCGCACACTTTGTGTAATGACGTAGAATCTGCCATTGACCTTGCGACCTGGCAGTCACCGCAGCATTCATGCATAGTATTTCCCGCGGATACATCGTAACTGTGTTATTTATTGTTTATGACAACTTATTTTGGATTAGTATTTGGATTATTATTTGAAAATGGTGCACTGTGTTGCGTTTGGGTGCAACAATACGAGTGCAAAAGTTTTGTACATCCGCCGTCAGTCATGATATCAGTCAAATTCAGGACGACAACCTACCACTAATTAATATCAAAAGTAGATATAAAAGTCGAACAGGAAAAGGAATGTAGCATTCAAGGACTACAGTCAACCGCACAGAAACAGCAATAATAACAAAGATGAATAAAAGGCAAGTTAAAAAAGAGTATGATAATGGACCTTTGGAAACGGCCGAGCACGACACATATGAAATATTGCAGTCTCGGTTGTTCATGAGTGGTAGTGAAATATGCTAGCTACCGCTCACGCCCTCTAGCCCCGGGTTGAGCAGAACTCAATATTAATAAAAACAACAGCACAAAATGTTAACCTTAACAAAGGGTGACAAAAGGGCTACCGCCTGACAAGAAAGGCCGCTGGGGGATTCTAGGGTTCACCAAACCTCACTCTTACCCTAATAAAACGGTACAGTGTAAATAAAAATATCACCGCCAGCTTATCTTCTCTAACAAACAAGGAAGCATTACTAGGTAATATAAGTATAACACAAATGATCAAGAATAAGTAAGTAAATCGTTATTATAGTGACATGTGCATAACGTGACAAACAAGTACATCTATAAAATAAAAAAGCACCCGGCTCAATGGATCTATAAGTCACTGGAAATATGTGAAATATATAAATATATGGTTGACATGAAAATACAAAAGTGTACCAAATTAATGATGCTGTAATAAATCTGACGGTCAAGTGAATATTACACATTAATTAAGCACAGTATAACTATAATTTCTCCTTCTTAAGAATGCTTTTATCGAGTACTTTGATTTTTTTCTGAATAAGTCTGCATTAGTGTTTTGAATTTATGTAATGCCTGTAGTTCTATAAAGGCTGTAAAATATAAAAACAATAAGATCTCGGAAAATATCTGTTCTTATGTCCGAGTACAACACACAGTCGAGTAAGAAATGGAGAATATATTAATATGAAAAAGCATTGAAAGCCACAAAGCAAATACTAGATGACTTGGAAGAAGCCAAAGCAACAAGACAACAAACCGGGTACGATAAGACAATATTTAAGACAAACAACAAACGCTACCGTCCTTTGAGGATTTAGGGAGACATCATCATAGGGTCCAAACTCTGTCCGGTCGCATAATCAACGAGGAAAACTTAAGTGGCGAACTGTAAATGGATCATCCAATAAACATACAATACAATATATGAAACTCACTGCATGTTTAGTGGTGTTAAACCTATGTTTATCACACAATTTCGCTTGTTCTTTGATTGTACGATGAAGCAAATGTTGGGAACCCTGCGATTAAATACTTATACCTTAACCCGAAAAGGAACGATAACGTTGATATTGCCTTCCGCTCTGTCTTGTCGTATCCTGAATGGGGTATTCCATTGTACTGAAACCCCGACCAAGGGAGGTAGGTGCACGAGCTTTAGTTTCTCGGGTTTACTGGTCATACTGTAGATTGGTTTTCTCTTTCGCTGCAACTGCTGTTGTTCAGTTCAATTCTGGATACATCCTGAGATGTTTCTTATTTTGTATTTTATATAGCTTTACAACAACATCTTAGTGTTTCTTTTGTTAGTTTCTCTGGATGTGGACTTTGTTGTAAGAGAATTCCGTTTGATAGGATGTAGTTTTGATAAGACTGTCTTGTCTATTTGTCCGCTGACAGGATAATTGCGAGGATTGTGTACATATAAAATCGATTCAAGCTAACCTGTACGCCTTATTGCCTACTAACCGTTCCAAGTCGATAACCCTGTCTTCATCACCCTTTCTGTTGTATTTTGTCTTTTTAATTGTGTAATTAATTAAATATTGCTCCTTGTTTGTAGTACAGTGCGGACCTACGATGCCATTGCGTTTGGACGTTTGGGTTCTATAGGACCCTATATTTTTCTAATTTTTATGCCGAATCATTATGTTCATTATTAACGCCGTTCCAAGGCGGTAGCCCTATTGTCAACCCTTTTGTGTTTGGGATGTCGTTTGCATTTATTATTGCTTTTGCCTTCTTGTTTGTGTGTTTGCCTGTTTGTTTCTGTGTTTTGTGGTTGACTGTCCTCCTTGAATGCTACTTTCCCTGTCCGATCTTTTTATATTCCTTTCCATGTGCTTTTGTCTTTGTTGTACATTCACATGCATATTTGTGTTACACGTTTATCGCGTACTAATGTTCCATAGTTTGTGAGAGAATATCTTTCCTCACAGTGTCCCGCTATTAGACTGTCAGGTGTAAAATAGAACGCAGTTTAAAAAACCAGCAGTCGCTTGCCCATGACCGTTTCAGGGCAGTACCATATTGTCAACCGTTTTGTATTTGTAGTTGCTCACAATGTATATATTAAATTCTTTGTACTAGTTTATCAAGATGCTTGTTGTAGATGGATGCATTCATGTTATCCCACTCCTTAGCAATATATACGTTACTGTGGCTTGTATTATGACTAAAACGTCTTTGTCTGATTAGGTGCATTTATAGGTCTCAAGCAGGTGTATTATCGGTAGAGAGAAATATAGAGTGAAGATTCACTATTTCATATTAAGTGTTACAATAGTTTGGGAAAGCAAAAAAACAGAAGATAAAAACTACTCAGTCCGTTTATTGTAAGGCGTCATACGTATTTCTTTAGATGTTAGTGTGTGTGTGTGTGTGTTTGCTGGAGGGTAGGGGATTATTCTGTTCAATTACTTTGACATATACGTTGATTGCAATTTTCATCATTCAGGTGACAGAGTTCGATACACATTCAACCGATATGCGCTCATGCTGCCAAAAACATCTACAATCTACAAAGATGATATCTAGAAAAGACAATTTCTCTCGTTAAGATTCCAAGCAAAAAATTGTAAGTAGCACAATAACTTAGAATGAATGAATGAATGAATGAATGGTATTTTACGGCACGTCGACATATAAATAGGTCATATTGTGCGCAAAAAACGACGAAAGATGAAGAAATTAAGTAGTAATTAAAAACTAATGTAAATATATAAAGACAAAACTATTAAAAATAAGGGATGATGTGGTAGCAAAATAAACTATACAATAACTTAGAAGGACGATACTAGGAGGCGTGTCTCTTTCCTTCTGTTCAACAATATTTCTGTGGTGGCTGGTGGCTTTTAACAGAACAAGAGGAACTCCACAGTCTGTAAATTAATTGTTTATCAATCGGTTTATTGCAATGCATCCGACGTGACTTTACGTGGTCCGAGTATTAACTTTCATACCCCATCAATCCCCTACTCCAAGAAGCGAAAACGGGGTTGGCTGGGGTATGAAATAAAACCTTAATTTCGGTTTAAAAAGTTTGCATATTGTAAAATTAAAACATTTAATAGGTAATTTTGAACAGGTTATCGCATTTTTTCAGTAAAACATGTTTTATTAGCGAAATATTCGTTATAAAATCCTGCTAATATAAGCTTTATACAAACAAATTTGCAATGTTAAACCCAGAAACCTGTGTGCTATACACGATATTCGAGATATAATATCTGAAATAGGTGTATATACGTATTTGCGTATCGAAAAACTAATTAAGATATAAACAACTATATATTTTTTGTCTTTTTAGTCAGCATGGAGACACCACTGGAAGGCTACGGTCATGAAATAAAAGTTCCTGTTATAACTCTCAGTTGTCTGTTCCTTCTATTCAATACTATTGCATTGGTGGCATTTAGAAGAACAAGAGTAACTCCGAAATCTGCGAAGTTTCTGTCTACCGGATTATTAGTGTTCGATTTCATGGCCCTATTTTGCTTTACGTTTCGTAAATGTGTGGAAGATCCCATGGCAAACACTTTGATACAGACGATTGGGGTCTGCTGGTACTACCTGGCCATCATGACCGTTGGTTTAATGTCGTTAGAGAGACTTGTGCTATTCAGCTCTCCCAACTTCTATATACGGAATCTTAAGCCGGCTAGATTAAGAAAGGTAGTACTGGCTATATGGATGAGTCTGATGTGTATCTACATCTTTATGAGATATGGTATCTGCTACATTATCTATCCTCAAGCGACCATTTATGATGTTATTGGAAAATGCAACTCGGTTACGTTTGTGTTTTATGGAATTTCCATTTTTTTAGTAAATGTCGTTTCAGTGATATGCTATATAAATATATTTCTTATTATTCGTTCAAAAGGTAGGGGAATGAATACACCAATGACGCTAACAGCAACATCTAGCTCTTTGAGACAATACCGAACTACTTCGATAGTTTTTTTGTATATACTAGTCGTTCTAGTAACATCAATAGCGATAACATGTTCTATATCGTTAAAGTTGGACACCGCGCCACTCAGGATAGTCAACGACGCTATCAACATCTTCAACTGCATAATGGATCCATGCATGTATATTTTCTGGTTCAAAGAGTGCAGAATGGAAATCCTGAAAATGTTTGCGTTCCTTAACAAACGAATACGTACACGTACTGAATGTATGAGAATGGAAATATTTAACATTGTAACTATTGAAGACACGTGCAGAAATGTCAGAAAAGTTTATCCATTATCCAAAGAACTTGATGTGTCCCAACGCATCGTATTAGATCAACACAATTCATGCCCAACGACATTGTTTGGAGCTGTAATATAGTTACGAAGTAGCACATGAAATGGGCGCGGAATTTGGAGCGACCCTTTTGAGCTATAATTTATTTCCAAAGTAGGCCATAGGATGGTCCCGGGTTTTGGAGCCGCATGTTGTTTTAGTTCAAAATTATGCCATGCGCTTGGGACGGATTTTGTGTAACCTCTCTTTATCTCTCTCTCTCTCTCTCTCTCTCTCAATCACCAAGTTTTTGTTTAAATTTCAATCACCAGATTAATGGTGATGCATTTATTCACCCCGTAATAGGTTTGTGAGGGTCGAGGCGGGCCATCCCTCAACAAACCTTACATAAAAATCATGTAATATGAATCTATTAGTTTGTAAATAAAGTAATAGGAAATATAATCAAGTGAATAATGCATATATTGTAATCAGCGACAGAATAAATGGGGAGGTTTTCTTATTCTTTACAATTATAGAAGTATATTATACAATGTACAATTTTAACAGAGTGTAAAAAAAGCCCCACTGCAATCCAGAGGTATTTCCAAAACAATTTTGGTGGACAATATAGTATGATTGTTATATAGGGAATATATGGATGCTATTAGATTGCAGCGAGTCTCTATAAACTCTGGGGAAAAATCAATAATAAATGTAAAGAATATTTCTTGTTTCAAAATCCAGTGTACAACCAACATTGTCAATACATACAGACTTATTTTACACAGATAATCTTAATGTTATAGTATCAAAAATAAACATTCTTTTATGTTATGAAATCCATGCATTGCCTCTACTCCGAGGCTCACTGAGATTTTTTCTCATATTTTGTTTTTGGAAAGAGAAGAAAACAATAACCCATCCTGTGTAATAAATCTGTTTATAAATCCATTATCAAAGAACATTGTTTCAGGAATGTTTTAAAGGATTAATATACACAACTTCAAAAATTATTATTTTTTCTAAAAGCAAGAAGAAGGTCGATTAGGAAAGACCAAGATATAAGCAAGGGTATGTTATTTCTGATTGGTATGGTCAGCTTTGCATATCCCAGAATAAAAACATTAAGTTGATTTGCTACAGTTTGATTTTAAAAAATTGAACTAAGTAAATTATCTATGTACTCCAGTTCCACAGATAGCAAGGTATTGACTCCACATGGTTTCAAACTTATTAGTTTTTAGCTTTTTATATGCGATTAGTTTTTTCAACTTTGTACAAAGATATTATATACGTTGTAAAAAGGTTAAGCTGTGGAAGTTGACGTTGCATCTTGTTTTGATAAATGTAAAGTTTTGCTTGCATGATGATTTTACTCAAAACTGTATCAAATTTACAATTTTCAAATAAAATATCTGTTTCTGTTAAAGTTACGACTGCTGTATTGCATTTTTCTGTAATATAAGTTTGAAGCTTTGACCAGAATTCTTTTACTGTTCCACAGTTCCAAAACAGATGTTGTATAGTTTCAGGTGCATTATTGCAAAGGCTGCACATATCGTTTTTAATAATATTCATTTTAGCTAAAAGGTAATTTGTTCCAAGTATTCTATGATTGATTCTAAATTGGAACCAAATTAACTTAGGATGTTTTGTTATTTTATAAGGTAAGGCATATAATCTTTCAAATTCAAAGTTTGGAACACTAACTACTTCATTTTTACATTTGCTTAATGCTTTGGGATATACATTATTTTTAATCATGATGTAATATATGTTTCGACAGCCTTTCTCATATTGTAGAATTAAAGATAGGATTAGTGGACGTATAGGGTTTGGTCTGTTACAGGCTAGATGCACAATATTCAGTTTGCCAAATAATTCCTGACAGCAGTTATACTACCTTCATATTCAAGAAAATTGGACTGTATATTATAGTGCTCATTACATTCTATGTATGAATAAAGATTTCCATGTTTGTTTAAAATGTCATTGATAAAAGTTATTCCTCGTATAAACCATATTTTGTAAAACACACTAGAGCCTCCGACCTTAATACCTGGGTTAAACCATATACTTACTGAGTGAAGTTGTTGCCAAGATATTGATTTAACCTGATCAGCAAAATATTTGTAACTAATAAGAACATCCTTCCAAAAAGGATTTTGTATTCTATTTAAATTTTGTTTAATGTAATCTGTTTCAAATTTAACTATATTTTTAATAATCGAACAGAAAATGTTCACGAGATGACTATATTTATTTTCGGTCTGAGATATTCGACGGATCCATGTTATTTTTTAGAGCTAGTATGAACTTTTCCACTTCTACCATTCTAAGACCTTCATATTTATAATCTTGAATAATGGTAGTTCTTTTTATTTTGTCCCTCAAATTATTCCAAAGAAATTTGTAAAATAGTGTTTGTATTAATTTGATTTTATCTGCTGAAGGATTTGGTAATCCAGTAATTAAATGGTTGAGTTTTGAGAGGGCCAAACGTTTTAAAACAACAATTTTACCAATATGAATGAGTACCCTGTCAGACCAAACAGCAAGTAATTGTTTTGATTTCTTCAATTTTCGACTCGTAATTAATATTTACCAATGATTTTAAGTCTGTTGGAAATTTCACACATAAAACAGTAAAAATACCATAGATTGTACTCAGGACATAGTTTGACGTCCCTATTTATTCTTGATCCAAACCATATCACTTTTGTTTTGTCTGTATTGATATTAAGGCCGGAGATTCTTGCATAGAATTGTAATGTTAACATGGAGTTTTACAATGATTCTCTGGAGCCATCTAAAATCAAACTTGTGTCATCAGCATATTGTGATACTAAATGTTCTTTGTTATCGATATTATTACCTTTGATATTTGGACTATTTGTTTTATCCAACTTATAATCGAAGGCCAAAAATTGAAAAATTGTAAAACTTTATACATAAAAGACCATGATACTGTGTCAGATGCTGTGGCAAAGTCAATCAAGAGCAGAAGTCCTGGAATACAATAGTTTTCAGCGTAGAAGAAAATGTCATACAGTAGTCGTATATTTACTCCCATGAATCTATCTGGTAAGAAACCCGTTTGATCTTCATGAACAATAGAGCCCAGAACATGTGTTAGTCTGAAAGCTATGGAAGATAAAGTGAGTTTATATGATACATTTAATAAAGAAATAGGTCTCCAGTTCTTTAAATATAATTTATCTTTATTGCCTTAAG
The DNA here is from genome assembly GCA_037043455.1 of Cyrtodaria siliqua. Taxonomy (NCBI): domain Eukaryota; kingdom Metazoa; phylum Mollusca; class Bivalvia; order Adapedonta; family Hiatellidae; genus Cyrtodaria; species Cyrtodaria siliqua. The sequence goes on from JAWPHD010006365.1 coordinate 32,188, forward strand.
GTATGCATGTTATTACGCCTTGTCTTTGTGTAATACAGAGTTCATCCCTTAAGTAAGCATAATTTATTGATCTAACTAAAAAGTGTCCAATATCTCTCCAGAAGAATTTATAAAACTCAACTGTAAATCCGTCGTTACCGGGGCTTGGGTTATTCGACATCCTTTTAAGACTTTGGAGCATATCTGTATAAGTAATTGCTTCTTCTATAGACTGTTTTAATTTTGGTATATAGAATTTTTTAAAACGTCATTCAAGTTGATATCTTCTGTTTCTTTAGAATCATATAATTTTTTAAAATATGATCTTGTTTTCATCCAAAATTTCATTCTGTATTTTTAAAACAGTCCCGGAGGAAGATATCAATTAGTTCATGTATTTTGAGACATAATTCATGCTTTCTAAACTGCAGAAATAATTAGAATGTTTTTCACCTTCATTTATCCATTTCGCTTTAGACCTTACAAAAACACCCTCTAATTTAATGTTTCGAATATTAAATATATATTTTTTTTTTCATAAAGTAGTTCATAATTTGTTTCTGTTTCTTTTTCCAGAATGTCTATTTGTTTTAAAAGGTCACTTTCTTTGTTTACTTCCGCTTTTTTTTATAAGACGAGTATGCTATTGTTTTACCTCTAAATTCTATAAGTAAAGTCTAAAAAAATAATTGTTCATCTATATTTAATCTTAAATTTTGTATTGGTATGTTGCTGATATCCATGTTATAATTTTGATTTTCTGAGGCATCAATCACCAAGTTAATTATTAGTGTATTGTTTAAGACTTCTTGTAGATAAAAATGATATATATATTTGTTTCTTCTCGTTTTTTTCACATTTGTTTGATTGTTTATTTCGTTTAACGCGGGTTGAGAATAACAACGAATTTCGCACTTTATGGAATTTGTCACTTTTAATAACGGCGTTTAAAACCGCATACACGCCTAAAAGTACGGTCAATTAAATATCAAAAAAGAAAATATGTTTAACCATTCAAATAGTTATTAGTGATTTTCAAAAGCAAATGAATGTGCGTGATATTCAATTTTTCTTCAAATTATGAGGCCCACCCAATAAAGCATTTGTGACCAGTACACATAATAACACATTTAACAATGTTGTATTATTATTGTGTTCTGCAATGATTTTTGGTCTAAAAACAATTAAGAAATAACAGATAAGTTTTGTATTCAAAAGCTAAATTATGAACATATATTTCTTTATGAAAGTAAATTGCAAAGTGTTGTAACGCTATTCTTATCCTCAATATAGCCATGCTATACAAATAAAAAAGTAAGTGTGGGCCTCAATTTATATACCTGAGTTGATCAGCCATGAAGCGTGCTGGCTGTAAATATTCAAGCTTCCCATGCTTTTTCAATGACCAAATTGCGTTGGGAAATGTGTCCTTCATAGACTGTACTATTACAAAATATCAAGTTTAATTTTCTCTCAAATATTATTATCCGGATAAACATGAATTTGATCTATATCTACGAAAATAAACTATTAGTCGAAGTATTAGTAATATAAAACGACGTTCTCATTTGGGAAGAATATAAATAAAGTGACACACTGAAAGAGTAAACCTTGTAACTATACTAAACCAAATTGCCAAGTATCAACCTAAGAATATGTCAGTATTATTCCAATTGTTTTGTGTATTTTGTGCTTGATTAGAGATACGGTTAAACTGCAAAATAATGAGTGTAAATCGTCTACTTTGATTGCATGAACATATTTAAAACTTTTAAGTCAATGTGTTTTCTTAGAAATAATTTATAACCCTTATACAACTGGGTATATAGGATTTTATTAAGTACTTCGAATTAGTGAACCTTTTGATGTTCCTAATTCTAAAATATGCCAGTTAAAATTATTTTAACATCATGTTTTACTAGCATTATCACTACAAATGCGTTTGCAAAAGAAATTTTCGAAATATTTAATGTTAACGATGAATTACAGTTACTTGAATTTCAAACAATATTCATTTTAAAGGGAGGTAATTTAAGATTATCCATATTTCATTTTTTTATAGACGGAGAATCTGCGATAAAGGGGTAAATTTTTTATGTTTTTTTCTATTATTTCATACCAATTTTAAGAATTTTATATCTGTAAGCGATCTTTGACTCATGTTAGGTGTTTTATCAGCACATTTCATATTTTCATATAAAGGGAGGGTAACTCTCAAAAGATGTACCAATTTAAACAAAAAATAAATGTTTTACAAACCATGGGTCAAAACAAAATACTTATCATATATCTTTTCTAAAATATATTTAAAATAAGAAAGTTAGTTAAGATACAAAAGTTGATACTTAGCAATTTTGTTCAGTGTATATACTTGCATATACCTCAAATTAAACATAAAAACAGCGATTGATGTTGAGTACAAGCCATGTCATTACAAACCTAAACTTAGCGATAATTTGATACTGCAGTTATTCGTTCCAAAACATGACGTAGCTACAGCATAAACGTAGATATAAAAATCGAACAGGAAAAGTAGCATTCAAGGACGACAGTCAACCAGAAACACACAAAGAAACAAATAACAACTATATATAAAGATGAATAAAAGGCAAGCTAAGACATCACAAGCACACAAGGGTTGACAATAGGGTTACCGCTTTGGAACGGTCAGTGACAAAAAAGGCCTCTTGGGGTTATAAATAAAATACATAAATAATCATGCATATATATAATGTAAAAATAAATAAATAGAAAGCCACACAGTAGGTACTCAAAGACTTTGCAGACGCCAGAGCAACAAGAGAACAAACCGTTAATGGTAGGACAAGACAATATTAAAGACAAATAGCAAACGCTACCGTCCTATAAGGATTAAGGTAGACGTCATCATAGTATCCATAATATGTCCGGACATCGCACAATCAAAGTGGAAAGCATAGTGGCGAACTGAAGATGGGTCAAATACTAAACATGAAGTACGTTGCAAAATGATAGGGTCATAACCTCTTTTGATAAACATTTTAACAAGTTTAATAAATATTGTATAAAAGTGATTATGACCAAGGATCTTAAGAAGGCTGTAAATCACGTCACAATAGAAGGTTGTGATAGTCCTTGTCGCAGAAGAGTTCTTAAATTGCTTTTATATTTTAAAAGTATATCAGGGCTACGATTATAAAAAATTGAATGTTTTTTCGAAGTTTATGGTAACGGTAGCCCTGCTGGAGTAGCCTTTTAGTTATACAAATATTATCAAAATTAAAGTCCTCAACTCGACTACAAGCTCTAGAGAAACGAATAAGCTGAGAAATCTAGACCCGATAAGCAGTTGGTCGTGGAACATCCCAATCTAAATGGGGATAATTAATAATATTAGAATTAAAATCACCTCTCTTGTCATAGATTTTATTAATTATTTCGCCATTTTCCGCAACAGAGAGGATGTAAATCAAGAAAAGAAGCGACAGTATCAGAAATGTTAGCTTTGTTGTGTTGAAGTTCCTTCGGATAGATACTATTAACGATAGTAGAAAAGAAAGAATTGTCAATGTTCAGTATATCATCCAAATACCGGGAGGTGTCATTAAAGGCTTTAATTACATCTGCCTGAGTATCGGATGAAAGACTCAACATGAAATCTCTTTCTTGGCAATACAAGAACAAATTTGCGACAAGAGGTGAACAGTTCGTACTCATAGTGATAGCAACAATTTGACTATAAACGGTAGTTCCATACCTGACGAAAATATTATCTGATAGGAAAATAAGTGCTTCACAAACATTTTGGCAAGTCCACATAGTGTAATTGTCTAAACTGCCGTTAGTAGAAATCGCTTTGATATTATTATAGGCCAAACATGTAGTTTTTTAAAGTAGGGAAAGTGTTTTTTGAATAAGAGCAATAAGCTTGTCTTTGATAAGGTGGTGTGGTAAGGTTGTATATAGTGTAGAGAAGTCATAGGTACTTATATATTAAACTTGAAGTTTATTACCAATGTTATCAAGAATGTCCCCTGATTTTTTAATAAGCCAAAATAAATTAATCCCAGAGGTTTCAAAGTGTTCAGCACAATATTGTTTAACGTGATATTTTACCGCTGAAAGACAAGAAGAAATTGAAAAAAGCGGGCCTTATATAGATATTTATGTAAAGAAATATAAAACGATCGGACAGGGAAAGTAGCATTCAAGGAGGACAGTCAACCACAAGACGCAGAAACAAACACGCAAACAGACAAACAAGAAGGCAAAAGTAATTATAAATGCAAACGACATCACAAAGTTAGGAATCCAGTACATAGTTGGCAGTTTGTTATGATTTTCGTCTACCTCAGCCTTGAAGAAGTGCAGCTAGTGATATGTGTGGAAACAACATCATCTTCAGTAGATTGAACTGGAGTATACGAATTAGTGCATTGAGTTCCAGAGATAAAACATTGACGTAATGTAGGCGTCAAAGAATAATTACGTTATTAGCTGCTTTATCAGCAGGAACTGAAACAAATTCATTATGAACTTTTTGAATTGCCGATTTTAAATTACGAAACAAAATCTAGGTCTCGGAGGAAATAAAGAGGAGTTAGCATTATAAAAGATAATGCGTGTATCTATAACTTTAAATTGACTTTTTCCAAGTACAAAGAGAGATTGGGTCCGTATGCTCTCTACGACACCATTTTATACTAAAATCTACGATGTATTGGGCAATTTGAGAACGACATGCATTAAGATCAATAAGTAAAGGTAATCTATACTTATAACCTTTAGAAAACAGATGCCGAATACGTTCATCTACAATTTCAAAATTACCAGTGATGACATAACCTGGAGTGTTATTTACTATAGCATGGTCAGAAACTATTTTGTTGTAGTTGAAAATAATATTTCTAATTGTTTTGTTTTATACTTATAACAAATTATACGATTACTGATTTCTTTAAATATTTAGGTATATAATCAACAACATGAGTGTCTCCAAAAATACTTGGCATGTCAATGAAATCACTACCCTTATTAATCTAAATAAATATTGTCTATTTTCTTTTCTTTATGAATATCTCCAACGTTAGCATTTTGGGATAATGTGTTTCATTTCTGTTCTAATTTATCCTAGGTATATCACAGAGTACATGACATATACGCCAAATAAGTCTTAGCGAGTTAAAACAACAAACGAGCTGAAACAGACTCTATCTGTTTTGTAGTATGGTGTACAAAGTGACCCTGACATAGATACCGTTCCCTGCCTTTTATTTTTTGGAAGTTATAGCATGGTATAGCTCCGCCCCGTTAGTTATTACGAATTAAACTATTTAATACTTTGCATTCATTTAAGGCAATTTTATCAACGGTACAATTAATTTAATTTATTTAAGTGAGCTAAAATAAAACACATATTCTTTTATCGATGTCTTCTTTCATAAGGGAAACCCAGAAAAGATCGTGTACTAGACTAACTATTCAGAGCTGCTACGTCGTGGCCTTGGTTCAGCCGAACGATTATTGTCTGGGTTCTCAACAGGAAAACATTGGCTTTGCTTAAACCATTGACAGAGAAATGACATCAGGCAAAGCTGATACAAACCCTATATATGGATGCAGTGAATACATAAGTCCCGGCCGCCACAGGTGCGATGAAAGCAACAATGTGTGCATTGTGCGAATTGTACGCCCATCAGATGTCGGTTTCGTCCTCTAAGACAAGTGGTTGATTTGTATCCATGTTAAGCTGGTTATGCTGTTCGCGTGCAAGTAAAGGCAACGTTTGCTTCAGGTTCCGCTCGGCAGATTCGATAGAAATCTTCAGCTATACCACTATGAAACGTTTTAATATTGTTTTGTTTGTATTGTTTTGAATAAAATAACATTATATTACCGTCAGGAGTAAATAAATGCAAGCTTATATAGTAACTTATGACAAGGATGCAATTGGCAATACGTCCGAAAAGAAACTTTAGAAGCATTAAATTACATAATTAGCAGAGATGAAAGTGCTGAACATTGTTAAATTAAGAGTACCATACCCGATTATATCATTTATGGTGTTGTTATCTTGTTGTTATCTTGCACTGGGTGGTATATATAATGGTTATTTGTGTTGTTTAGTTCTCTTAATATGTGTTTATGCGATGACCTTTTGTGTTGTGTTGTTCAATTTTATCTTTAAATATTCTAATATTTTGTTCTATGTTCTTTTTTAGCTCACCTGAGCCGAAGGCTCAAAAGTGAGCTATTGTGATCACTCTTCGTCCGTCCGTCCGTCGTCCGTCGTCCGTCCGTCGTTAACTTTTGCTTCAAATAACTTCTCCTCAGAAACCGCTTGGCCAATTTTGACCAAACTTCACGTGGATAATCCTTAGATAAATGCTTTTTAGATTTGTTAAAATTAGGTCAGCGCGACATCCAAGATGGCCGCCATTACCATATATAATTGAAACATTAAAAAATCTTCTTCTCAAGAACCGCTGGACAGATTTCGACAGTTTTTCTTTTAAAATGATTGCCAACGTCTAAACTATCAGTTTGTTTAAATGAAGTCCCCAGGGTCAAAAATGGCCATGCCCCGGGGGTCCATTGAGATTTTGCATGTTTTTCATATAGACATAAATCTTCTTCTCTGAAACCACAAGGCACAGAGGTCTCATGTATTACATGTAGCATCAGCTTTTGGTCCTCTACTAAGTTTTTCAAATGGTGACCCTGGGGTCAAATTTGTCCCCGCCCCGGGGGGTCACAGTTTTACATAGACTTATATAGGAATTATTTTTTTTAATCTTCTTCTCGGAAACTGCAAGAGCCAGAGGTTTGATTTTTTGCATTTACTATAAGCTTATGGTCCTTTACAAGTTTGTTCAAATGGTGACCCTGGGGTCACATTTGGCCCCGCCCCAAGGGTCACATGTTTTACATAGACATGTATAGGGAAAAACTTAACAAATCTTCTACTCTGCAACTTCAAGAGTCAGAGGTTTAATATTTTGCATTTGCTATAAGCTTATGGTCCTCTACCAAGTTTGTTCAAATGGTGACCCAGGGGTCACATTTGGCCCCGCCCCGAGGGTCACAGTTTTACATAGGCTTGTATAGGGAAAAACTGAAAAAAATCTTCTCTGGAACCACTTGGCACTGAGCTCTCATGTATTACATGTAGCATCAGCTTATGGTTCTCTACTTAGTTTGTTCAAATGGTGACCCTGGGGTCAGATTTGTCCCCGCCCTGGGGGTTGCAGTTCTACATAGAGATGTATAGAAAAAAACTTAAAAAAATCTTCTTCTCTGAAACTGCAAGAGCCAGAGGTTTAATATTTTGATTTTGCTATAAGCTTATGGTCCTCTACCAATTTTGTTCAAATGGTGACCCAGGGGTCACAATTGGCCCCGCCCCGGGGGTCACAGTTTAACATAGGCTTGTATAGGGAAAAACTGAAAAAAATCTTCTTCTCTGGAACTGCAAGAGCCAGAGGTTTAATATTTTGAATTTGCTATAAGCTTATGGTCATCTACCAAGTTTGTTCAAATGGTGACCCTGGTGTCAAACTTGGCCGCACCCCGGGGGTCACAGTTTTATATAAACTTATATATATAGGAAAAAAACAATTTTCTCTGAAACTGCAAGAGCCAGAGGTTTAATATTTTGCATTTACTATTAGATTAAGGTCCTCTAACAAGTATGTTCAAATGATGACCCAGGGGTAAAATTTTACCCCACTCCGTGGGTCACAGTTTTACATAGACTTATATAGGAAACACATTAAAGTCTTCTTCTCTGGAACTACAAGAGCCAGATGTTTAATATTTTGCATTTACTATACTCTTATGGTCCTTTACCAAGTTTGTTCAAATGGTGACCCTGGGTTCACATTCGGCCCCGCCCAAGTGGTCACGTTTTACATAGACTTGTATAGGGAAAAACTTAAAAAATCTTCTTCTCTAAAACCACAAAGCACACAGCTCTCATATATTACATGTAGCCCTGGGGTCACATTTGGCTCTGCCCAAGGTGTTATTCTCTAGCACCTTCATAATATATTTGATCTTTACCAAACTTTGTCAGTGTCTTAAACTGTCTATATCAATGTTGTTATACACAACAGAGCCCACATTTCTTGAACAACCTTAACCAAACTTGCACAGATTGTATATGACCATAAGATTTCGAAGAAGTTCGATAATGTGCCAGTACTCAGGTGATCGCTTTAGGGCCATTTTGGCCCTGGCCCTCTTTTATTGGTTCAAATTAAATCAGGTGAGCGATATAGGGCCATCATGGCCCTCTTGCTTTTGTTTAGGTGTTTTTATAAAACAAGAAACAACAGGAATGACTTTCCTGTATTAGTTTATGAAAATGAAATATTTCCCACTAAACTCGCGGTCTTACCTTTTCTTTTCTACTATGGTTAATTATATCAAACCAAATCGAACAGGAAATGTATTTTTCATGGAACACAGTCAAACAAAAACACGCATTAAAACAAAAAAAGCACAATGATGATAAGACGACAGGCATGTGACATCACAAACACAAGCGGGTTGACAATAAAGCTACCGCCCTGGCACGGTCAGTGGCAAAAAGGTCGCTGGGGTTTAAACCAGGTTCTATGGTGCACCAAACCTCACTCTTACCTTAAAAACGGGACAGTGTAAATAAAGAAATCCAAGCCAGGTTATATTCTCTAACAAACACGGCAACATTAATTAAGAAATAGAACATCATTTACGGTGAATTATCGTGTAATATATCACGGTTTGGAGTTTAATTGTAAACAATAATTTCACGAGCCCGGAGGGGCGAGTGAAATTATTGTTTACAATTGAACGACAAACCGTGATATATTATAAGATAATCCACCGTAAGCGATGTTCTATTTCTAGTTTAATACCCCTAAAATGTGAAAATAACGCGCACATCTGAAATCTTTCACATTGCTTTACTTACTCTCCTAACGTTGCAAACGTTACAGTGATATCTTTCGTATTGACTTGCTTATTCTCCTAACGTTGCAAAAGTTAAAGTTGCAAACGTTACAGTGATATATCGTTGAATATAACGAGATATTTTAAACTAGGCTATATAGTGCGAGTGTTTAGAATAAGCAATATAAGTATAACACATAGATGAATAAACAAAAGAACATCTTATAACACCACAATGCAATAATCAATGGCTTGGCAGAAGCCAGAGCAACAAGAGAACAAACCGTTAAGGGTACGACAAGACAATATTAAAGACAAACATCAAACGCATACCGACCACAATCTGTCCGATCGTCGCACAATCAAAGAAGAGGAAAGCACAGCGGCGAACTGTAAATGGATCAAACACTCAACGTGCAGTGCGTGACAAAATGATGGGTCTATAGTATAGGAAGAATAGAAGTTGTGCTGAATTGAGATGCAACTCAACACAACTAATATTTCTCATAATATCGTGTCCTTTCTCGATTAACATCTCTCAATTTGACAATGAAGAACTAATATGAAAACTCTGTAACAGGAGATGAGTTCAATCACGATGGTTTTAAATTATCCCAATATAGACGGGAATATTACCCGAGCAACTTCTTATGCGGGCATATATTTCTCAACTTACTCGTTTTTCGTTTTAAGAGAAACGTTAGTGTTTGTAATGAACCTAAATTAGAACTCTGCATTTACGTTATTTAATTTCAGATACGTAACTGAAATTGTCTAGTACATTTACAAATGATCGCATTATGATTATCCTCTATATTTAAGTGCATTGTGTTGTTATAAACACTTACACAGCTTACACCTCTTTACTTCCTCCGAGACCTAGGTTTTCGTTTCGAAATCAAGAATCCAATAATTCAACAATTTTGTTTTAGTTTCTGCTGATAAAGCAGCTAATAATGTATTATAGTTTGATGTCAACATTACGTCATTGTCTTGTTTCTTGAACATGGAGGCTCTTATTCGTATAATTCAGATCCATTTATCCAGTGCACCGCGTTCAAGGGTGAGGTAAACGAAAAGCAAAACAAGCTGCCAACCATGTACTGGTGTCCCAAATTACTCTGCATCTTATAACTACCTCTCATGAACAGAATAAAACCGCGTCTGCTACTTTTCTCTCTTGTTAGTGTTTGTTGCTGCCAAGGGATCACCCTTTTAGTATTTATTGACATTCACACTAGCGTTTGTTTAGTGCTATGTGGCGGCCGTAAAAAGTCGCCCAGACTACAAATCAGTAGTGTTATTATTTACTGGTCCTTTGGGATCATCAAGCCCATTCTGTGTTGCTTTAAAGTGGAATATCGCTTAAGCCGGTGCTAGGAGGCGTGAGAGGTGTTGCATCTTATAATTACCTCTCATGAACAGACTCAATAAAACCGAGTCTGCTACTTTTCTCTCTTGTTTGTGTTTGTTGATTCCAAGTGATCACCCTTTTAGTATTTATTGACATTCACATAAGCGTTTGTTTAGTGCTGTGTGGCGGCCGTAAAAAGTCGCCCCGACTACAAATCAGTAATGTTATTATTTACTGATCCTTTGGGATCATCAAGTCCATTCTGTATTGCTTTAAAGTAGAATATCGCTTAAGCCGGTACTAAAAAAAAGAATAAAAATATCGGACAGGGAAAGCAGCATTCAAGGACAACAGTCAACCACAAAACACAAAAACAAACACGCAAACAGACAAACGAAAAGACAAAAGTAATAAAAAATGCAAACGACATCACAAACACAGAAGGGTTGACAATAGGGATACCGCCTTGGAACGGTCAGTGGCAAAGTAGGCCACTGGGGGGTTTAAACCGGTTCTAGGGTGCACCAAACCTCACACTTACCCTACTGTCATCCCATTAAAACAGGACAGTGTAAATAAAGAAATCCCCGCCATGATCTAATCTCTAACCAACAAGGCAGCATCAATAGGCAATAAAAGTAAAACACAAATATGCTCGTGTAAATATAATACAAAAAAACAATAGCCTAGAAAGCCACAATGAAGGTACTCAATGACTTTGCAGAAGCCAGAGCAGTAAGAGAATAAACCATTAAGGGCACGTGAGAGGTGTTGCATTTTATAATTACATCTCATGAACAGACTCAATAAAACCGAGTCTGCTACTTTTCTCTATTGTTTGTGTTTGTTGCTTCAAAGGGATCACCCTTTTAGTATTTATTATATAGCCGTTTTATTTCTAACTTTAGCACTTGAAACATCTCCAAATGTTTAACGGTGTCTCTTACCGCCGTCAGAAGCAAAAGATAACGACGACAACGGACAGACAACGGACGGACGACGGACGAAGAATAATTCCAAAACATCACACTCAAACAATATTTTGCTTAAGATTACAACAACTTAGTGAGTTGTTTTGGTCATTCTCGAATAAAAATGGAGAAATAATAAGCCTATTCAAAGAAAGAGAGAAGATTGCAATTTTGACATTATCAGTTGCTAATTATCCCCATCTAGACGAGGTATACCCGGATCAAGTTGTTAGTTTTATTTCTAGATCTTTTAGTCGGGTCAAAGACTTCAACATTTGTAACCTTTGTATACATAAAACGAAAAAGGCTTTGCAAAATTATTTTATCCTGATCTAATTGTAAAATTTAAAAGTAATTTAAGAACTTTTCTGCGACAAGTGACGTATATTGTAACGTGATTTACAGTCTTTGTAAGATCCTTGGTCATAATCACTTTTCATTTGTGACGTAGATACTGCTTTTACCACTGCGTGACTGCACGGGGACATGAGGTAAACCTGAATTGTATAGCTGCAAAACTATTGCCAGATAATTGATAAATACATTTACCTGTGGATTAATTTACCTGTTCAAAGTTGTCAACATCATCAAATAAAATCTAATTCTCGCTTTTCACAGATATTGCAATGTGTGAATTGTAAATATATATTGTTGTGTATTGATTTTGATTTAAATAAACATATAAACATGTTCATGAAACAAAACATGGCCGGAGCGATATAATTAACGAAAGTATAAGTTTCATTTCTATACTAATTTGTCCTATCTAGATTGACTGGCCTATAACAATCCATTTGAATTCATCATGCATGCGCGCACATAGTTTAGTTATCTTCCACGTACATTTCCAACTTTAAAGAATGATCGCAATTATTAATAAGCAATGTTAACAAAGCAGAAATATCCTACGAAACTATATATTCGTTAAATGGATTGAACAAGAATAATGTCTTCATACTATAGAAAATCTAGACACAATAATTGATATATAGAGGATCTTTCATGAGTGACTCTGCCGAGTATCCTATATTTTTATCCAACGGGTTTATTAAAGTCAATAATACACTGTCACGAATGTAAGATTCTATTGATCACATAACACACATACGACATGATAGTTTCGCTTTAATGTTGTCAATTTACCTTTTATCACATAACTTACGTTGTGAGAGTGAAATAATACCATTCTTTATTTTTGATATACCACTAGTTATATAAATATGCAAATAAGCCTAATATGCGCTGTCAAAAAAATCGATAACGACTATGATCCAATTCCCACGGTTTATGTCGGTTTCGCGTGTTAAAGCACAGGCAAAATGCAATAAAAATGTGAGTTATGTATGCTCGAGCATTCGAATGAGAACGAATGTTAGGTTCTTAAATAGAACCTAACATTCGTGAGTTATGTATGCTCGAGCATTCGAATGAGAACGAATGTTAGGTTCTATTTAAGAACCTAACATTCGTTCTCATTCTAAAGCTCGAACATTATAACATTTTGGCTAACGAGTTTAATAAATTCAATAATGCTCGGCATGGTCAATAATGAATGAGTACTCATGTAAGATCCTTTATATATACGGCGGCAATCATGACGTCGTTTTGTTGTTTACATGACGTCGCTACGTTACGCGGCTGCATACAAATAATGCGACAACTTAAACCAAATTTAACGTTACTAAGATGCATTTTATGAAGTAAGATTTCAAATAATGGTAAATAGTTAAGGTGTCTGAACGTATCATATGATATACCATGCAAACAATTGGGATTAAATGTTTTACTGTATAATGATTCGGCCCTCAGTGTATTACGAGACATAAGTCATGGCTTTATTACACTCCCAGAAGCCATGTTATGCGATAAAACATGTTAAGCTGTGATTATAATTAATATAATTAGACTGTCTAATGAAACCCTTAGGGTCATTAAATTTTCACCGCTGAAATCGATAGAGTATCATTTAATTAAGATTCTTGTCACTTTGAACTGCTCTTGTTAAAACTGTGTATGGACTTGGTCCGGTAACCATAGAGGTCAAACGAAAATTATCGTACTCGACATTAGTAACATTAGTGGTGTCATTTGAGACTGTGTTATTGATTAAGTGAATAAAAGCGGTATGTATGTTTGATGTTGTTGTATTGAGAATACATTTCCAAAGATATAAAGCAAAGAATCCGACCATCGGAGTACTGACTAGTGCCTACTTTTTATAAGGTAAGATTTAAAACAAAATGCGGTGTGGTTAGCCTGTTTTTGTCCAAATACGTCATCAACTTCAATGTTGAGCGAAATGCTGGTGCATAGAGCAGTAGTCGTCATAGTTGTTTTGCCATTTTTGTATTTTGCATGAAGGCATAGACATTGTAATGGATATGTGAATTGTCAACGAGAATTAAAGTAAGTGTTCTACAGTGTAGAGCTAACATCACGGTATATATAAAACTAATAGTAGTACACGTCCGTGTACAGGAAAAGAAACAGGTCCACGGTTGCATGTACATGTATATATGTTAAAACAACTATGTATAGATGGATTTTCTTAAAAGACCCGTGTTAACAGTTAATAGTTTTTGTATTTTTAGCACAATATACTCTATTATCAGTTACTTCTCTGCCATGTTTTCGTAAATCTCAAATGCAAGAAACGCATCGGGACTTCAAAATTCAAAATTCGTTTTCATCTGTCAGTGTTTTTGATTACCTGAGCCGAAGGCTCAGTGCGATGTTTTGGAATCATTCTTCGTCCGTCGTCCGTCCGTTGTCTGTGCGTCGTCGTCGTCATCTTTTGCTTCTGACGACTTTTTCTCAGAAACCGCTTGTCGGAATCAACTAAATCTTATATGAATTCATTAAACTGGATTTTATAGTTGCACCAACAGCTAAGGTCATTTGGCGACATTCCAGCTTTTTATTGGTGGAGGTAGACCCCAGGTGCAAACCCGGGCATTTTTTCGTTCACGGGCGCACACCTGAGTAGAACCACCGACGTTCCGCAAGCAAGCTGGATAGCTTGATACTCACATACTAAATAGTCCTGGCACCATGGGGAATCGAACCCACAGCGGTGAGGTACATGTGATTTCAAGTCTGAGACCACTCGACCACGGATGACCCCAACTTTATGTGAAGCATCGTTATATGTTGGTTCGAATGGTACACCTGAGGTCATAAATGCCCCCGCAATGGGGCTTATCAGTTTCATTTAACAAATCTTAAAAAATGTTTTGCAAAAATACAAGATACAGAGCTGTGATATTTTGCATGTAACATCGTCTTATGGTTCTCAAACTAGTTTGTTCTAATGGTGACCCTGAGGTCAAATTTGGACCCGCCCCAGTGTCCTAATCATTCACACAAACTTTAATCAAGCATACTTTTTGAGTTGTGCTCCGGACAAAAAGTGTGACGCACGGACGCACACACGGATGGACGGAAAAAGCGGCGACTATATGCTCCCCCATAATAAAACAATCTAGTGTTTTAGTTACATATATTTTATATCAAAAACTAAGGTAATAGTAAATGAAAAGAAACAAACTGTGATGGGGACCCCAATATAATGTCTCTGTGGTAATCAGTCAGCGAGAAGTAAGCAGTTAAAAAGCATGCTATCCATGATTTTTCAACGACTACATTCAGTTGGGAAATGTGTCTATCCATGATTTTTCAACGACTACATTCAGTTGGGAAATGTGTCTATCCATGATTTTTCAACGACTACATTCAGTTGGGAAATGTGTCTTTAATGTTACTTTGTTATTGTTTGATTTGATTACATAAAATAGAATGTTTTCCAAAAGTTGACACGAACTCTTTTTGGACTAACAGGCAACAACTTGCAATGTTGGAATTAGAAGGATTACATTTAGTTGTGTATGGGGTTTCTTCCTGTGTAACGTTTACCGAATCCTTCACAAATATGACATTAAGTACTCTAGAATGTGTGCATTTTATTGCAAAGTTAACTCATACATAAACACAATACATACACACTGAGGGAAAAAAGTTTAGCAATTTTTGTTGCACCCTGGAAATAATACATTTTTGGTTGTAAAATCAAGAAACTACTGCCATAGACACAATATTCTATTAAACACACATCAATTACAGTCGAACATCTTAATGACGTAACGAACAAAGGAACGTAGGGGTCAAGCCCGTAAAGTCCCAAAATGTCAGTATATCTTGTATACAGTATTATTTCATCTAAAAAACTTGATAAACTTTTTTCCCTCAGTATATGTATAACTAAATTTCAGATATATGTATAGCGTATAAGTAAAACTAAAAGTACATAGAGAAAAACACACTATTTTTCTTTTAATATACATCATACTTCAACTTGCTCTGTAAACCTGCGTATTGCTATGTTGTTATGGTTACTGTTTAACCAACAATTGGGAATGGTACTCTGAAAATAAAACAAAACAATCATTGAAAACAAATATGTGTTTAATACTGAAAAGAATCGAATACTAATATTAAATATCTTTGTGACATCAAACAGTACAGTTGTGCTCCGATCTATAGAGAACTATAGTGATGCTTGACTCACAGCTGGTCTAGATGGAAGTCTCATTTCTAAAAACAATTTAAGAACAACTTACAGGAACGTACTTAAAAATAACTTGATCGTTCAGAACAAATCAACATATTAAAAACAGTATTTCATGTAACAACTTAGACTGTAGTATATCTTAAAGGGACACACGGAATTCCTGAATTTTATTCGCATTATATACTTATATCATCTCAATTCAGTTTAGCGCCACAGCCCCCAAATCAAGCAACCGTTCCAAACACACACTGTTTACACACTTGTATGTGAAAATAAAATTATAGTAGGATCAAAGATATTTCTGTAGTGTTTGGGTACTTTTTGTTGTGTCACAAAAAGTTAAAATTGTCGTGTGCCTCTTTAAAAAGATAAAGATACCGACATGTTTACTTACTTTTCTTCACACACGAAACCCGACTGTCTATCACAGGGAAAAGCCTGCCACTGGAAGTTGTATCTGCCGTCCATAGATATACACTGAGTGCCGGGGATGTCATCCGACACACCTGTCGGCCATCTAGATGTGAGAGTTAAATAAACAATAAGAAAATTATATTCACAGAATACTACTTACTGAATGAGCGAAAATGTCTCATTGGTTGGATGGAACATCTCACTGGCTCGTTGGATAATGTCTATTGGACTGTATTGAACATGTCTCACTGATTGCGTATGGAGCATGTCTTACTTGCTGGAATATGTCTTACTGACTGGGTGTGGAACATGTCTCACTGACTGGTTGGAACATTTCTCACTGGCTGGATGGAACATGTCTTATTGACTGGGTGGAACATGTCTCACTGACTGGATGTGGAACATGTCTCACTGACCGGGTAAGAAACTTGTCTCACTGACTGGGTGGAACATGCCTCACTGACTTGGTAGAACATGCCTCACTGACTGGGTGTGGAACATGTCGCACTGACTGGGTGTGGAACATGCCTCACTTAGTAGGTGGAACATGTTTCACTGTCTGGGTGTGGAACATGTCTCACTGACTGGGTGTGGAACATGTCTCACTGACTTGGTGGAACATGTCTCACTGACTGGGTGTAGAACATGTCTTACTTGGTGGAACATATCTTGATGATTGACTGGAACATGTCTCAATGACTTGATGGAACATATCTCACTAACTGGGCGGAACAGGTTCTCTGACTCGGTGGCAACTTATTTGGTGGATACTGTCATGCATAGAGACTAGTACAAGGAATTAAACATTGCATATTAAAGCTACCCATTTTGTATAAAATTGTAACACATTATTTGGCATTTATTTGTTTCAAAGGTATTTAAAGAAATAGTATCGTGTTTCCTTCTTCGACATTTGTTGACAACGAAAATATAAAATGTAAAGGTCTTGTTGAGTTCTTATCTCAATCAAGCACTGTGATTCCAAAATAATTCTGAAATAATAATCACAAAGATAGTAACCACATTATTTAAAACATTACGCCTATAAAGCTAATAACCTATAAATGAATGAAACGGCACGTGTAGATACACGTGGTTCTGTTGTTGCCACTCACCTATATACGTTATGCGTACTCCCGGAGACCCACTGCGGGGAGCCGGTGCCGGATTTCTTGCCTCCGATCCAGAAAAGAGTCTCGGGGTAGCTTACTGAAAAAGTGTCAAAATCAGCAAATTGTGTGTCCCACTCCGATGTAAACATCTATCTAAAAATTGCACATGCATTACACTCTCATTGCCCCTTAAAGGTAATAATTCGGATCCGCGTGAAGCGTGTTTTTTTCACACGTGCATAACTCCCTCATTGCCCTTAAACTACATGCCAAATTTCATAAACAAATTAATAATAAAATTAGAGGCGTTTATATACGTACAATCACAATAATCCTACATCTAATGTGTTACACGATATTGGATCTGAGGGAGAATTTCTTTTTTTAATACGTGCATAATCATCTGTTTGCCATTAATACACCTATAACAAGTGAAGACAGTATCTTAAGGCGGTAATACACAATCACAAGATCCAGTTTTAGAATATATGTAAAAGAAATGACGGCCAGGCGGTCATATTGGTTCCGGGGGAAACATCTTTACAGGTGCATCTAAGGTTCCAGTTTTGGGGATGGACACACATGCACGCAGGCACGCACGCACACACACAAAGACACACACAGACAGACAGACTGGAGTAAACCTAATGTCTTCTAAGATTAAAACCTGTTTGCGGTTAATACATATTATTATATAACTATCACAACATAGAAGCGTTTTACATTGACCTAAAATCAGTCACGCGCGATTAAATACGTTTGAATATTCTGATGGGAAATATGCCGACGGTGCAATAGTTCGTTCCATAAACGTGCAATAGTACATTTAGCGGGCAATAGTTCATCTGTAATAAAATAATTAAGTAATTCCTTAGTATTCGGTGGTTTAGAACTATTTATCCTCGGGAGTGACTTACTCTTGAATCGTACGGTTTACCACCTCGTGCAATAGTTCCCCTTTCGGGTCAGTAGTCTCTCCCGAGGATAAATAGTTTAAGGAAGTAACTAGATGTATACTATTGAAACATACTCTATTTAAACACTGTTTAGAATATATTTGAATAAATCCTTAGTTTAGTGTTAAGAGCCCATAGATCTAGATCAATTATATTACATGGCGACATTTAAGAACATAACCCACGTAATTATCATGACGCAACATTAATTTTGTAACTTTAATATGGTTTAAATAAAGATGATTCTGACCTCGCATTGATTCAAGATAATTCTCTAAAAACAATTCCTCATCCATGTCGTCAGGCACTGCTAAGTGACCATTTCTGGCCGTGCAAAAGTCCTGAAAAATTAAAATTCATACAAATGCTCAGGTAAATTGTGTGAATAAACATCTGGATATTTTAAAGAAAACAAGAATAGTTCCAGAAAGTTATATTACTTCCCTTATAAAACGCAAAAATAAAAAAACATGGACGTTATGCAGTGTAGTGGGCCATGTCCCGCTCCCCATTCCCAGTGTTCAGAAGGTGAGCAGTGTAGGGGACCCTGTCCCCGCTCCTCTTTACCAGTGTTCAGACGGTGAGCAGTGTAGGGGACCATGCCACCGCTCCCCGTTCACAATGTTCAGACGGTGAGCAGTGTAGAGGACCATGCCCCCGCTCCCCATTCCCAGTATTCAGACTGTGAGCAGTGCAGGGGACCATGCCCCCGCTCCCCATTCCCACTGTTCAGACGGTAAGCAGTGGAGGGGACCATGCCCCCGCTCCCCATTCCCATTGTTCAGACGGTGAGCAGTGTAGGGGACCATGCCCCCGCTCCCGATTCCCAATGTTCAAAAGGTGAGCAGTGTAGGGCGCAATGTCCTGCTCCCCATTCTCAATGTTCAGACGGTGAGCAGTGCAGGGGACCATGCCCCGCTTCCATTCCCAATGTTCAGACGGTTAGTAGTGTAGGGCGCCATGTCCCGCTCCCTATTCCCAGTGTTCAGAAGGTGATCTGTGCTGGGGACCATGTCCCGCTACCCATTCCCAATGTTCAGACGGTGAGCAGGGAGCATCTTCATCTGTTACCACCCCTCCCATTTGAAACTTTGGAAGTGTGTTTAAATTATTTAACGAATAACCTTTTTTCCACAACCATTTAACAAGTTGTCCTACCTATCGCTGCCTATTACATGTAACCAACCACTGAACGAACGATTGTTACAAATATAATAAAGAGATCGGGTTCGTGAGAACTGGAGTTAGCCAGAGTGTTATATACTGCAGCAACACACATAATGGAGATTGTACGTTATTTTATACGTTGAAGCTACTTAGTCTAATTGGCATTTTGTATTTTGTTCTATGATCGTTAAATAGAGGCACATTTATGATCGGAAGTGTAATCCAATAACGTTGCAAAGAATGTTTCAGCAGCCACCTGCTAACAAATCCGCAAGGTGAGTCGTTTCTAGGAACATACATGAGGATTCCGTGAAGTTATTAATGTACGGTAATGGATGTTACATGTATTTCGAAATATTCAAGAATTGCTGACGACCATTTATGCATGCAGACATGTATGCAATAATTACGATCATAACTATGACTTCTGGGAAGTGTAAGCAATCTTTTAAGCGAAGACGATTCATGTCGAAATGGTGTTGGGTAATTCGACAAAATGTTAGGTGAGTCTAGGGGTACATCTAGTTTCTGTCGAGTTATACATGGACTGCTGTCGAGAACATCTCTTGGCGTGTTTTCGATTGATCCACTAGCTTTGATATGGTTACGTTGGAAAGCGTTTGTTTTCTACTATTGCTAATACTATCTATCCTTAAGAACTCCAACTCAACAAAGCTAACATGTCTGATACTGTCACTTCTTTTCTTGATTCACATTTGTCTATTGAAAATGGTGAAATAATTAGTAAAATCTATGACAAGAGAGGTGATTTTAATTTTGATACTGATGGGGATATTCACCGAACCACTTCTTATGGAGTCTATGTTTCTCAACTTATTCGTTTTTCTAGAACTTGTAGTCGTGTTGAGGACTTTAATATTCTAATATAACTAAGAGGCTACTCCATCAGGGCTACTGTTACCATAAACTTCGAAAAACCTTTGCAAAATTGTATTATCGTAACCCTGAACTACTTTAAAAATATAAAACAAAAGAACTTTTCTGCGACAAGGACTATTACAACCTGACTTCTATGGTGATGTAGTTTACAAACTTTGTAAGCACCTTGGTCACTCACTTTCATACAATCTTTATTAAACTTGTTAAAAGGTTTATCAAAAGAGGTTATAACCTTATACTTTTGCAACGCAATGCAAGTTGCAATGCAAGTTAAGTGTTTGACCCATTTACAATATGGCGCTATGCTTTCCTCTTTGATTGTGTGATGATCGGACATATTGTGGACACTATGATGACCTCTACCTAATTTCGTGAAGGACGGTAGCGTTTGATGTTTGTCTTAAACCTTGTTTCGTCTTACCCTTAACGTGTTTTTATCTTGTTTCTCTGACTTCTACCAAGTCATTGATTATCTGCTTCGGGGATCTATAGGATTTTTGTTTTTTTTATATTTATATATGCTTGCTTATTTATGTGTTATATTTATATATGCTTACTTATTTATGTGTTATATTTATATAAGCTTGCTTATTTATGTGTTATATTTATATATGCTTGCTTATTTATGTGTTATATTTATATATGCTTGCTTATTTATGTGTTATATTTATATATGCTAATGCTTGCTCAGTTATGTGTTATATTTATATATGCTTGCTTAGTTACGTGTTTTATTTATATATGCTTGCTTAGTTACGTGTTATATTTATATATGCTTGCTTATTTACGTGTTATATTTATATATGCTTGCTTAGTTATGTGTTATATTTATATATGCTTGCTTATTTATGTGTTATATTTATATATGCTTGCTTAGTTATGTGTTATATTTATATATGCTTGCTTATTTATGTGTTATGTTTATATATGCTTGCTTAATAATGTGTTATATTTATATATGCTTGCTTATTCATGTGTTATATTTATATAAGCTTGCTTATTTATGTGTTATATATATATATATATGCTTGCTTATTTATGTGTTATATTTATATATGCTTGCTTAGTTATGTGTTATATTTATATATGCTTGCTTATTTATGTGTTATATTTATATATGCTTGCTTAGTTATGTGTTATATTTATATGCTTGCTTAGTTATGTGTTATATTTATATATGCTTGCTTAGTTATGTGTTATATTATATATGCTTGCTTATTTATGTGTTATTTATATATGCTTGCTTATTTATGTGTTATATTTATATATGCTTGCTTAGTTATGTGTTATATTTATATATGCTTGCTTATTTATGTGTTATGTTTATATATGCTTGCTTATTTATGTGTTATATTTATATATGCTTGCTTATTTATGTGTTATATTTATATAAGCTTGCTTATTTATGTGTTATATATATATATATGCTTGCTTATTTATGTGTTATATTTATATATGCTTGCTTATTTATGTGTTATATATATATATATGCTTGCTTATTTATGTGTTATATTTATATATGCTTGCTTATTTATGTGTTATATTTATATATGCTTGCTTATTTAAGTGTTATATTTATATAAGCTTGCTTATTTATGTGTTATATTTATATATGCTTGCTTATTTATGTGTTATATTTATATAGCTTGCTTATTTATGTGTTATATTTATATAAGCTTGCTTATTTATGTGTTATATTTATATATGCTTGCTTATTTATGTGTTATATTTATAAATGCTTGCTTATGTATGTGTTATATTTATATAAGCTTGCCTATTTATGTGGTATATTTATAAATGCTTGCTTATGTATGTATTATATTTATATATGCTTGCCTATTTATGTGTTATATTAATATAAGCTGGCTTATTTATGTGTTATATTTATATAAGCTTGCTTATTTATGTTATATTTATATATGCTTGCTTATTTATGTGTTATATTTATATATGCTTGCTTATTTATGTGTTATATTTATATTTATTGCCTTTAAATGCCGCCTTGTTTGTTAGAGAATAATACCTGGTGGAGATATCTTTTTTTCTCTGTTCCGTTTTATTGGGATGGAAATCGGGTGTGGTTTGGTGCATCCGGAACCTGGTTAAACCTCAGCGGCCTTTTTGCCACTGACCGTTCCGAGGCGGTAGCCCTATTGTCAACCTCTTTGTGTTTGTGATGTCATGTATGACCTTTTATTCATCTGTGTAATTATTGTTTCTTTGTGAGTGTGTTTGCTTCACTGTGCTCCTTGAATACTACATTTCCTACTCGACTTGTTATATCTACTTTTATATGCTGTAACCACATAATATGAGTTTCTCTGTTATTAAGAGTATGTGCGACGACACCATGTCTAACAATGCCTAACACTCGCACTATTTCAATTGAATAAACAATTATTTCCACATTTCCATGTATACCAGCAATGATACATAAGGATGTCACTCCGATCATCATCTAGTCTAATTGTTGTAACGGAATTAATGTTGGTCATTTGTTTTTAAAACAAGTAGTTCCAAGTAATGATTGCCGTGTATAAAAACTTCGCTATTAGAGTGTTTTTTTAACTTTATCATTTTGGTTTCATTGTAAATAGTTAGACTTTTGTAGAAGTCTGAACACCGTGTAGTTACATACCTCAACAACTGACTACAGGGAAACTAATATATCTAATTTTCAACAGATTGCTATGTAAATAGGATGATCATAACATATTATAATGTTGTAGTATTCAGTCTTAATGAATACTAAAATTAGTTCAAACACAATGCGTTATGACTTTGATTTCATGTAAATAACTGTTATTTTTCTCACCTGTGCACCTTGCCATGTGTCTTTAATTTTAAAAACAATGTAGCACGAGGCGTCGTCACCTGTTCTACATACTGTGTCACGTGGAGAAAACAGATCTGGATATAAATTGAATGCATCTTTGAAATGTTGTCTGTTTGTCGTGTAAAGAATAAACGACAAAGAATATGAATATCCATGAAAACTTAAAAATGCTCAGACAGTCATAAACATAAGTAGACGCGAGTGTAATTTTATTAAATATAGACATTACAAGTAGTGAGGTTTGGATTAATCTGAACAGAACCTCTCACAAGGAATTCTTAAATGGAATGACCTTCCAACAACACAATAGGCCTTCGAATGCCATTTAGATTCTTTTCTGTGTTTCATTGACATATTCTAGGATACTGGGACTGAATTTTCTTAAAGCTACAGACGCTGTATTTAAATCACTTTCTTCGTTGTAGGCGTGTCTTTATTTGGAACGTCATGTTCACAGCTCATGTCAAATTCGGTTTTTAAGCGATCAAATTTCACTTAGGTTAACATTTACGTTATAGATAGCGAGCAGTGTACATCGTCCCTATTCACAGGTATCATTATGATTTACAGATTTTGTATCTGCCTCATTTGTGATACGAATTTGTACGACCTTCTAATTTGCGGCACGACATTCTTACCACTGAGCTATAAAGCCTTCTTAAGGACATGGTATATTTAGTACCATATAATTTGATGCAAAATAACTTTACATATGCGAACGCCCCTCAGTATGTATCAATATATAGTCCATCATGTCGCAACAGGCAACTAATCATGCGTGGTGTAATAATGTTTATTATCAAATTAACTAGATTCCGTCTCAAATCATTATCCTCGATTTTGTATATAACGGATGATAAATTTGTACGCGTGTGTGTTCTATATTTATTACGTAATGACTATTTCGTCATATAATTACTACAACTTATCAACAAGATGATTCAGTGGTGTAATGGTATTACCTTCATCTATACCATCTTGTATTGCCAATAAAATTCCCAAGTTCAAATGTCTTTCCGTGCAACTTCTTTTTTTATGAGATATATTCCAAAACTGTATTTTTATCGATGTTGCCTGTATAAAGACTAGATAAAATGCGATATTTAACGCATAGATTTCTGACTTATTTACCGATTTTTTGGATGCTTGTCGAATTGCATCTACTTCACAAGTGACTTCTTCATATTCATGAGTTAGTATCAGTTTAAGTAAAGAGTATGTAACTTTAAGCAGATTAAAATCACTGTATTTACCCTTCTCACAGTTTGCTCCGGTGTATTCACGGTGACACGTGCAGTTGTACCTGTTGATCATCTCGTTACATGTGCCATCATGCTGACATGGATTGCTGGCACACTCGGGTATGTCTAAAGCAAAAAGATATGTAAACCTTTATCACTTTTGATATCTTTCAATAACGAACGGTTCCCTTGGCAATTGAGGCGTTTAATATGCATTCAAAAATGTTTAATACTATTGAATTAGGCGTGTATACATAGAGTAAGAGAAACCTTCAGTTGAGGTTCAGTGGCTAGAGTGGAGTCTAAATTCTTTCCAGCTGTAAGTTCGTTGTTAGTTAATTAATGAAAAAAAAAGAAGAAAAAAAGAAAAGAAAAAGAATTCAACCATTTAAAACAATGACCCCGGATATATGTAATTTTAGATATTGTAACTCGATGTTACTTCAGCTACTTACCGTCACAGTTATATCCTGTCGTGCCCGGAACACACTGGCACGAGTAACTGTTGATATGCTCCAAGCATGTTCCACCATTGAGACACGGGTTACTGTTGCACTCTAGAATATCTGAACAATAATGTAATGCTTGTGCTTACTGCTTAAACGACTATACTAAAAATGAATGTTTCATTTTTTTTCGGGTAACAAATCAAGCGTCCGTAGTAGTGTATATGCCACATATAACTCATGGGCGTAATTAAACTCAGAAACAATTGAAATAGTTGAAAATGTTTCTGCAAAATACATGCGAATTTGCTTGTTGCATATATATTTATATGCAATAAGCAAATTCGCACATATTTTGCAGAAACATTATACAAAAGTACTGATTCGAACAAATTTAATGCTTGGCATTGACATGAATTGCACATTCTGTCATTGTTTAAAATCACTAAAATGTGTTCACGGTACTGTTATTCTCAAACAAAAACGTTCCAAATATAGTAGTTTTAAAATTACTTCCCTTTTACCTCCCTTTTACTTCCCT
The DNA here is from genome assembly GCA_037043455.1 of Cyrtodaria siliqua. Lineage (NCBI taxonomy): Eukaryota > Metazoa > Mollusca > Bivalvia > Adapedonta > Hiatellidae > Cyrtodaria > Cyrtodaria siliqua. The sequence goes on from JAWPHD010006365.1 coordinate 57,585, forward strand.
TTCACCTCCCTTTTCATTTAAATAAGAACTATTTTTGATAACCTATAAACGTATATTCTCAATATCATTTTCACCGGTTTTGTTTACCAATGAGTTTGTAGCATTATTAATTGTAATATCTATGTAACTTTATTATTGACCACGAGCATGCACGAACATACACGGCTTCGTATCTCGTCTATGAAATTCAGATACATTTTACGTGCTAAATGTGTTCAGTATATGTGTGGCTGAATAACCGTTGGTACGATGCATACTGTAAAGATAGTAAGAACAACAATGACGATAAGTAATATTATTATACCTCTCGTAAAATCCCCATATCCTGCCGGGTTGGTATTTCGCGCTATCACCCTCAACGCGTCATAGCGGTTAATAGCGCGAAATATCAGCCCGCTGGCTTTTTGAAAACAATATGATAAATATGTTCAAAATGACTTGTGTTATTAATGCGATTTCCCATAGGAGTATTTGTTCGGTACAATAAAATAAATATCACATCCTCTTGAGGGTGCCAGTGGATCGCCTCGGTCAACATTGCATTTTCGGGTTGATAATATCCACTGGCACCCTCAAGAGGATGTGATATTTACATAATGGCGTATTAAACATGTCAGCATGGGTTTAGTTATACCGTCACAGTTGGGCCCAGTTGTTCCAACGACACAGTCGCAGGTGTATCCGTTGATATGCTCGTGACATGTCCCACCGTTTTGGCACGGGTTACTGGCACACTCCAGAATGTCTGAATATAGAGAGATACACCAGAATAGAATGTACAGTTGGAAAAGTGCAACTAAACACTTACAAATACTAAGAGGTAAGAAAGTTAATCACCACCCTCCCCGCCTCCGGTGTCACTATCCAGCAATAGGATTCAAACGTCAAACCAGACCCCAAATCACCTCACGTAATCAGCTATCAAACGCCCAAGCTGAACAACTGAGACACCGAAAGGCATTTACGAGACAGACACATTCAGAAACTTGCTGGAACAAGTGCGGTGTTTGACATTTCGATAAAATGCTTTAGAAACTAGCCCTCTATTAAAGGATACTAAAGTACTATTCATAACATTAGTGATATAACACGCTTAAGGTTTTATCTAACATATTTAACCGTTATATTTGTTTTAGATATGTTACCTTCACAATGTGGTTGTGTTGTTCCAATAGGACAAATGCACGTGTAGTGATTGATTCCTTCCTCACATATTCCTCCATTTTTGCATGGGTTACTGTTACACTCTAATACATCTGTAATGTAAAGACAACGCGGGTTGGATAACCACAGTGTTTACACATATTCCTCCTGTGGTGTTGCTACTATTGCTGATATATGTGCTGCTATGACGACTGGTGATTTTGTTTTACTGTTACTAATAAGACAACTGCTGTTTCTACTACCGCTAATGTTGGTGTTGGTGTTGCTATTACGACTGGTGGTGGTACTGTAACTAGTGATAATACACATCTGTTTCTGCAGGTGGTTCTGCGGCTGCTGCTGCTACGGCAGCTGGTGGTTCTATTGTTACATATGATACTTCTGCTGCTTCCACTACTGTCTCTACTGGTGGTGATGATGCTGCTGCTGATACGGCTGGTGGTGGTACTACTGTTATTGATGATACTACACTGTTTCTGCTAAATCTACTACGACAGCTGGTGGTTCTGATACTACTGCTGCTTCTACCACTGCTACTGCTGTTATTATTACTGTTAGTAATAGTATTATGCGTTAATACTGCTGCTTCTACCATTGTTACTTACGGTGCTGCTACTATGATTGCTTGTGAGACTACTCTTATGATGTTACATCTGCTTCATATAATTTTGGTGTTGTTGTTGCTGCTGTTAATATTGCTACTGTAAATGCTGTTGCTACTACGTCTACTGGTGGTACTACTGTTACTAATGATACCACTGCTGCTTCTTCTGCTGCGTTTAGTGTTGTTGTTGCTGCTGCTACTATGGTTGTTTGTAGTTCTGCAGTAAATAGTGATACCACTATTTCTGTTGATGATGATTCTACTAATAATATCAATACTTTTATTATTGACAGCTTGTTGAGTTCATAAATGCGCTCATTAATTCTATTATTTAGCGCATTATTGTTTTCTTCTGAAATTTTGTTTATATTCTGCTACCCTGTCCGTACTGAGGCACAATAGCGGAGGAACTAACTGCGATGTTTGGCAAAATAGTTCAAATTGTGATACAAGCATGGAAGTTGGCAGAATGATCCCCTAGGGTGTCCTGGTCATGGCAAGAACCTGAACCATTTTATTTTAACCTTTTTTCAAAATGGTCATCCGTTTTCAAAATGGCCACCAAAACGGTTTAAAAATCAAGAAATGCTACCGTGTCAACGTATTTCGCAGAAACCGACAGTAAAACGTTATTGAATAGTATGATAAAGATAGACTATTATTGTTTCAAACAGTTTATCAAGCAGACTATAATCATATATATAATACACCAAAATGGTTTAAAAACCAACAAATGCTACCATATCAAAGTATTTCGCAGAAGCTGAAAGTAAAACGTTATTGTATAATGCGTTGTGTATATGATAAAGATATACTATTATTGTTTCATGTTTATTAAGCGGATATTAATTACGTTATTAGAATGATACGAATGATCACAATAGACCAAACATTAAGAAAGAACATGTTCCGATGAATAAACTGTTTTATGACTTGCGTACAAATATAATGATTGACGGTAACAACGCATACTCGTACACATTACGAAACTATTCTTTAATGAATTGTACTGCACTAATCACGTTGTTCACTTTAGGAAATGTTATCAAATAACACAGTAGTATTTTGACGTTATTACTTTTGAAAACGTTATTTTGGGGTCTCAATATGGTTCCTATGACAATTGTCAGTAATGCAGTGTACAATGTCAGTACCTGATTTAGCTGAAACAATTCATACCCAAACAACATTATATATCTTAAACTTAAGTATTCCCCTCCCCCCCCTCCCCCAACCCCTCCCCCACCACACACACACATCTAAAATTCCAATTCCTCCAACTTTTGAATGTATTATTGTAAAATACATATCAAGTCTATCCTTGGTCATGATAACTTTCACACTATATTTGTTAAACTTGTTAAAAAAATTATTAAAATAGGTTATGACCCTATCATTTTGCAACGCAATGCATGCTTGGTGGTGGACCTACTTACAGTTCACTACTATGCTTTCCTCTTTAATTGTGCGATGACCGGACAGGGTGGACCTTATGTTGACGTCTACCTAAAGCCCACAACGACGGTGACGTTTGATGTTTGTCTGCAATCTTGTCTTGTCGTGCCATCAATGGTCTATTCCCTTATTGCTCTGGCTTCTGCCAATTCACTGAGTACATTTTTGTGCTTTCTTTGCTATTGGGTTTTGTGGCCGTTTCCAAAGGTCCATTATCATACTCTAACTTATATTGCCTATTAATGCGCCAGCCAAGACGACAAGACGACAAAACGACGGATTTCAGACTCCAAGACGACATTTGAAAGGCGCCAAGGCGACAAATAAATGTTGCCCGTTGTCGTCTTTTCGATTTATTTTTGTCGTTCTGGGGTCCTTTTCAATAAACAACTTACGTTTACGCAATTATTCTAACTTAAGTATTTGCGCCCGCCAGAACGACAAAACGAAAACTTTAAGACAATAAAAGGCTGTATTTGTCGTCTTGTCGTCCTCACGAACGACAAAACGAAAAGACGACAAAATGCTGTATTTGTTGTCTAGTCGTTTTGGCGATCGCCAGAACGACAAAACGAAAAGACGACAAAATGCTGTATTTGTCGTCTTGTAGTCTTTTCGCCTTCCGGTAGACATGCGCACTGTAATTAATTAGAGCCTTAACATTAAAACTCCCAAAAACTTCTACAGCAACCCATTATATGAAGTGAAGCAACATTTATATTGAAAGATAGCTATATGTGAACGGTATGGTGTTAAACGAAATATTATTTATCGGGTAGTGTTAGCATCTGTAAAACATAGGAAGTGTGTTTTACTAACTAAACACATTCCGTGCGTAGCCCGAGATAGCATGCATATGTTGGGCCAACATCAAACCAATATCACTTTCGGTGGCCCTGCATTGGTCTTTTACGTTGGGCCTATTCGACTTTGCTCATCAATTCCACGTTGGTCCTACGTGTTGGTTTATTGTTGGGCCAATGCCTTGTAATAATAATAAAGAATTGGGCCAACATCAAGCCAACATTGATTTGATGGTGGAAAATAATTGGGCCATTATTATGAAACTATGTTGGCCCGCTGTTGGTCTTTTATGTTGGGCCCATTTGATTCTGCTCATCGTTTCCACGTTGGCCCAACATGTTGGTTTATTGTTGGGCCAATGATTTCTGTCAATACTGTTAAGTTGGGCCAACATAAAACCAACTGTGGAAAATAGTTGGGCCAATATCACGGAACACTGTTGGCCCGATGTTGGTCTTTTACATTGGGCCCATTTGATTCTGCTCATCGTTTCCACATTGGCCCAAGATGTTGGTTTATTGTTGGGCCAATAATGTGTGGCAATAATATTAAGTTGGGTCAACATCAAGCTAACTGTGATTTCATGGTGAAAAATAGTTCGGCCAATATCATGTAACATTGTTGGCCCGATGTTGGTCTTACGTTGGGCCCATTTGATTCTGCTCATCATTTCGACGTTGGCCCAATATGTTGGTTTATTTTTTGGCCAATTATTTGTGGCAATAATGTTAAGTTGGGCCAACATCAATACCAACTGTGGAAAGTAGTTGGGCCAGTATCATTAGCAGAGGAAGCTAAATAGCTTTTAAAATATCATTTGCCTGTAGAAATACACAACGTGGCTCGGACAATTTGGCTCTAATTAATTACAGTGCGCATGTCTACCGGAAGACGAAAAGACGACAAGACGACAAAAACAGTCTTTTGTCGTCTTTTCGTTTTGTCGTTCTGGTGGGCGCCCAAACGATAAGACGACAGAACGACACAAATAAAGTCGCCACGCGAAAAGACGACAACGGGCCACATTTATTTGTCGTCTTGGCGCCATTCAAATGCCGTCAAGCGCCAAGACGACAAGACGACATGGCAGAAATCAGCCACCATATAAACGTGAGGTATAATAATTGAATTATCAGTTAACACTAACATCGAAAAGGATGAGGTCGCCGCTATCGAAAGTTAGTTTTTAGATCGACTATTCGAAGAATAAGAGAACTTATGTACTCGCCCGGCGTCGGCGTTGGCGTCGGCGTCCCACACGAAGGTTTGCGTGTAGCCCTTTAAAATGTGTCTCATTTCACATCAAATTGTGCGTGTAAGCTGAGGTTACAGGTCTATCTCTCTTACATTTCTTATCCTAGCACAATCATATTTGGCCATGAGCTTCCTTATAGCATTATCTTAAGGACTGCCTAAGTAATGTTGGTTCTTGTAACCCTTGGCTCCATTGGAACCCAAATTCTGAAATGTGGCGTGTAAATAAGTACTGATAAAGGTGATCCTTTGAGAGCAACTAACACAATTAAGAGAATAAAGCAGCAGTCTCGGTTTTATTGAGTCTGTTCATGAGAAGTAATGGAAGAAGCAACACTTCTCACGCCCCCTAGCACCGGCTTAAGCGGTATTCTACCTCAAAGCCACCTATATTGGGCTCGTTGGTCCCAAAGGACCAGTAAAAAAAATAACACTACTGATTCGTAGCACGGGGAGACTTTTTACAGCCGCCACACTGCACTAAACGAACGCTAGTTTGAATGTTAATAAGTACTGATAAAGGTGATCCTTTGAGAGCAACTAACACAATTAAGAGAATAATTGAGCAGTCTCGGTTTTATTGAGTCTGTTCATGAGAAGTAATGGAGAGGCAACACTTCTCACGCCCCCTAGCACCGGCTTAAGCGGTATTCTACTTCAAAGCCACCTATATTGGGTTCGTTGGTCCCAAAGGACCAGTAAAAAAATAACACTACTGATTCGTAGCACGGGGAGACTTTTTAAGCTTTGTTTACAGGTCTATATCTCTTACATGTCTTGTCCTAGCTCAACTTAATTTGGGAATTGGGCTTCCTTGTATGTTGTTAAGGGTTGCGTAAGTAATGTTGTCTTCTAACAATTCTGGGCTCCCATGGAACCCAAATTGGGATGGCTTTTAAAATGTGCAATGAAGGCAGATCAAGGTTTGCGTGTAAGCTGTTATATCTATATCTCTTAAAATATGTACCCACATTTTAGTTTATGATATCTTATAGCATTATTTATCTTATTCATACTGGGGCATGGACTCCCTCCTACCCACACACCTACCCAATCCGAAACCTGGATTATTTATTTTTTTACATAATTATTTCTGTGTGGTTTTGTCAATTCTTACACATAGCTATGTTGCTATATATATATAGTTATATATATATATATATATTTTACATATGTCTGTTGTTTTGTTTTATCAATTCTACCCTATATCAATGATGCACCCGCCCCAGCATACCCTCCCATCCCCCACCCCAGCATCACCACCACCAAATGTTGTTTGTTTGCTTTTTACATATCTCTGTTTTGTCTTCTTTTTTTTTTCAATTTCTCTTCCATTATTTGGATATTAAAATTTAAATTTGAACGCAATCATTATTTACATATAAAAGAATTTAGATAAATTCAGATACACGGATGAAATATCAATTAAAAAAACTGAAATGAGGCCACAATAAAAAATTGCTAGATTCTCATCCCACCCTCCCCGAGTTGCATTTCGACCACAACTTTCTTTCAAATGACACCAATTTTGGATTAAAACTGATAAAAAAAAAGATTATTTTTATATCGATCCGAGTTTCTATGCCCGCCCCGCCTCCACCACCACTCCATCACACATTGTTTTAGCCATATTTTTGATAGTATATACTGAGTGTATGATTTATTATTCTCTGAAAAATCGAATGTTCGAGCTGCGCTTATTTCTTTTTTCAGTGTATGTTATACATGTTATATATGTGTGCTCATTTATTAAAGAATTGTTTCGCATTTGGTTTCGGCGTTTATGCAGTGTTAAACGTCGGTAGTAAATGGCGAAATTCATGAATCGCGTTAGTGTTTCATAGTAAATTTGCCATTCGCTACCGGGGCTTAAATCGCATAAACGCCGAAAAAAGCGCGTTTAGTGGATTTTTCCATTTACTACCGGCAAAACTGAATAAATAGCGAACATATGCGAATTAATTTTTGTGCATAATATTCTCGTCGCTATAATAGTATCAGCAAAAATTTCAGACTAATGATAACAAAAAGTAAAGGAGAAACAACTACTGTCTGCGTCTTTTCATGCAGTGGAATATCCATTTTCTGTTCAGACACACCGGATGTGTCTTATGGTGTCTATGTGTCTGAACTTATTCGTTTTTCTAGAGCTTGTATTCGAGTTGAGGACTTTAATATTCGTAATCTTCGTTTAACTAAAAAGCTACTCCATCAGGGCTACCGTTACCATAAACTTCGTAAAACCTTTGCACAATTTTATTATCGTAACCCTGATCTTCTTTCCAAATATAAAAGTAATTTAAAAACTCTTCTACGACAAGGACTATCACAACCTGACTTCTATGGTGATGTGATTTGCAAACTTCGTAAGATTCTTGGTCATGATCACTTTCATACTATCTTTGTTAAACTTGTTAAACTGGTTATCAAAAGAGGTTATGATCCTATCATTTTGCAACGTACTGCATGCTTGGTGGCGGACCAATTTACAGTTGGCCACAATGCTTTCCTCTTAAAATGTACGATGACCGGACAGGCTGTGGAGCCTATAATGACGTCTACCTACATCCCAAAAGAACAGTGACGTTTGATGTTTGTCTGCGGTCTTGTCTTGTCGTGCCCTTACTTGTTTATTATCTTGCTCTGGCTTCTGCCAAGTCATCGAGTATCTTCGTTGTGGCTTTCTAGGCTATTCTTTTTGTACTTATATATAAACGAGCACTTTTGTGTTTCACTTATATTGCCTATTAATGCTGCCTTGTTTGTTAGAGAATAGTTCATGGCGCGGATTTCTTTATTTACACTGTCCCGTTTAATAAACCCCAGCGGCGTTTTTGCCACTGACCGTTACAAGGCGGTAGCCCTACTCTTAACCGTTTTGTGTTTGTGACGTCATATGCCTTTTTTATTACTATTGTCATTCTTGTTTGTCTTTTTGCGTGTTTTTGGGTTTACTGTGTTCTGTGAAAGCTGCATTTCCTGTTCGACATTTATACTTACTTTTATATATATCTTCTTCAAACTACTGACTTTAAATTAGTCGCCTTCTTCATTACTGAATGATTTTCAAAAACAATTATACTGGAATTGTTAAAAAGATACGACGTGTATGGTGCGTGATATGATAATCGCTTACCATGTAGAAGTAAAACTCTTTTATTCTGATTTAACTAAGTATGCTTTAAATATAAAAAAGATACTAGATCTATATATGTACATGTAAACAAAACAAAGTATGGCACTGCCCCTGGAGGATTTACCTAAAAATTAATCAGAACATCAAGAAGATCGCTGCCCCTGGAGGATTTACCTAAATATTAATCAGAACATCAAGAAGATCACTGCCCCTGGAGGATTTACCTAAATATTAATCGGAACATCAAGAAGATCACTGCCCTTGGAGGATTTACCTAAATATTAATCAGAACATCAAGAAGATCACTGCCCCTGGAGGATTTACCTAAAAATTAATCAGAACATCAAGAAGATCACTGCCCTTGGAAGATTTACCTAAACATTAATCAGAACATCAAGAAGATCACTGCCCTTGGAGGATTTACCTAAACATTAATCAGAACATCAAGAAGATCACTGCCCTTGGAGGATTTACCTAAACATTAATCGGAACATCAAGAAGATCACTGCCCCTGGAGGATTGACCTAAACATTAATCAGAACATCAAGAAGATCACTGCCCCTGGAGGATTTACCTAAAAATTAATAAGAACACCAAGAAGATCACTGCCCCTGGAGGATTTACCTAAACATTAATCAGAACATCAAGAAGATCACTGCCCCTGGAGGATTTACCTAAAAATTAATCAGAACATCAAGAAGATAACTGCCCTTGGAGGATTTACCTAAAAATTAATCAGAACATCAAGAAGATCACTGCCCTTGGAGGATTTACCTAAAAATTAATCAGAACATCAAGAAGATTACTGCCCCTGGAGGATTTACCTAAATATTAATCAGAACATCAAGAAGATCACTGCCCTTGGAGGATTTACCTAAACAATAATCAGAACATCAAGAAGATCACTGCCCTTGGAGGATTTACCTAAACATTAATCAGAACATCACGAAGATCACTGCCCCTGGAGGATTTACCTAAATAGTAATCAGAACATCAAGAAGATCACTGCCCCTGGAGGATTTACCTAAATAGTAATCAGAACATCAAGAAAATCACTGCCCCTGGAGGATTTACCTAAATATTAATCAGAACATCAAGAAGATCGCTGCCCCTGGAGGATTTACCTAAAAAATAATCAGAACATCAAGAAGATCACTGCCCTTGGAGGATTTACCTAAATATTAATCAGAACATCAAGAAGATCACTGCCCTTGGAGGATTTACCTAAACATTAATCAGAACATCAAGAAGATCACTGCCCCTGGAGGATTTACCTAAACATTAATCAGAACATCAAGAAGATCACTGCCCTTGGAGGATTTACCTAAAAATTAATCAGAACATCAAGAAGATCACTGCCCCTGGAGGATTTACCTAAATATTAATCAGAACATCAAGAAGATCACTGCCCTTGGAGGATTTACCTAAACATTAATCAGAACATCAAGAAGATCACTGCCCCTGGAGGATTTACCTAAACATTAATCAGAACATCAAGAAGATCACTGCCCCTGGAGGATTTACCTAAACATTAATCAGAACATCAAGAAGATCACTGCCCTTGGAGGATTTACCTAAACATTAATCAGAACATCAAGAAGATCACTGCCCCTGGAGGATTTACCTAAACATTAATCAGAACATCAAGAAGATCACTGCCCCTGGAGGATTGACGTCAAAAGTAATCAGAACATCAAGAAGATCACAAGATCAATTTATTTAAAATAAAGATTAAAGCTTAAAGATGATTTCAGTTGTGTTGCACTGGTAATTTATTTTAGACTATAATATGTTTAGCTTTCTTTGTGTTTATTCCGTATTTTCTTGCTAGATATAATATGTCCTTTACTTCAAACAATGGTAATAAGTAAATGGTAGAGTTCGCTTTTACGGTTCACCTTAGTTCATATCATTAAGGGTGAAAGAATTATCAAAATCGGATGACAACCAAAGAAGATACGATCATTTGAAGGTTCTGTTGAAACAGATATGGAAGTCGGCATTTTGAAAGCTACGACCATATATATTGAATATTCATCAATATGAAAATCTACTGATTTATAAGACAAACATGAAAAAAATGTGTAAGTACTGGCAATAATTCTTTAGATGATCAGTAAAGGATTTTGCATTCATTTGCAGTGAGTTTCTTTGCTTTAAATGATATTTATCAATATTCGATATATGGAAATTTGGAACTATGACGTCAAAGTTCTCAAAATGACGGCACCCAATATCAATTTTAGAACCACCTTCAAATGGCCATATCTGTTTTGTTTGTCCTCCGATTTTGATAATTAGTTCACAATTTCTCAAGTTTTTAAAAACTTTCAATAGCAGAGCTTGTTTGGATGAGTCGCTACATTCCCTTTAAAAATTTTGTTGGATAAACATTACGAACACGTTTGGGTAGGATCAGATCTTAAATAATTAAAGGGACATTATTATGAGCTCTTATCCAAGCTCTTATTTATGTTTACAATGGAACAAGTTTGGTCAAGATCGGATGAAAATAGAATGAGCTAGATTGAAACAAAACCTTTTAAACAATTTAATGGCCAAAACGATGCTGTTTCTAGTCCGACATGCTAGTTTTTAGTTGTCAAAGCTTTCTTTTGTGACCCAGACAACATCTTAAAATACACATTTGAAAAAAACGATGGAGGGGTGAAGTGCGGTCGGGGGATGTGGATGGTGTTGCGGGTGGGAGGTGGCATAGAGACTGTATAGAGATGGGTGTGATACAGATGTGGCTACTTTTCGAACTTGTCTTATATTTTATCAATATTAACATTACAGTGTTACTCTTCATTCAATCTAGGGCCACAACTCTGTTAATGTTAAAGATTGGCTGGTTATTGAACTTGTTCGAGCTATCTCTGACCAAATTTTGAAAATATTAAAAGAAACTTGTATATCATTTATTTTATTTTTACTACGAACGAAGAAGCATTCCGCTAAAATAAATAACATGTTGAGTTAAGCAACCTGAATTTCGGAAGAAGGTTGGCGTCGGCCACAGGGCGACTCCCTGCCCACCTAGAAAATACTTGTTCTCTGAATACTAGCATGGAGGCTTGCCTGGGAAAACTCATGTATTGAGGTATCTGAGGATCAGAGGAGCAGTGGATCTCCCTGTGGCCGACTTGGAAGGTATCGGATGGCCAATGCACGACGCCTGGTGGACTACACAGTGTCCAATCACATCAAAATCAGGACGATCCCACCCATATTGGGATGCAGAAACATCTTCGGCAATGCAATTTCAGTGACTTCCGGGAATTGGTGAAAGTGGTTGTCGTGCGTTCATAAACTAGCCATGAAACTGATCCGAATAAGTGATAACTAGGAGAATACCAATATAGAATTCCCTTCAAAATGATAACGAAAAGTATGATCAACAACTTCAAAGAAGTGAGGATTATGTAATTGTTCTTGTAGATTGGAAACAAAAAGTAGGCGCTATACATTTAGCTTCAAAGTAATTAAATTATTGACTTCACACGATCAGGAGTAGTTATCAAGTGGTCTTGAAACACATGGGTACAATTATGTTTGGGGAGAAGCCCGATGAGAAAGGTATTCCTGCGGCATTCGATTTGGAACACTCGTTTCCACTTTTTGATATCTGCGACTCTGGAGACAAGCAAATTTGGAGACCATCGCTAAAACTGGGATTGTTGTTTGGAAAACCACCGATAGCAAAACTGCCGCCTGTGTTGCCTCCAAGGGACAGCCAATTCTGAGGACAAACGCTTTCCCTCCAGCAGACCAAACATCGGAAAATAGATTTGTTTCGCGTCTTTGCAGAGAATATGTCCATTATATTTCATGCAGTAAAGACTATATAAATGCGTAATTAAAATTTGATTACTTCTGCGAAAGTCAATGATTTCAGTGTATGATACCTCCTTTGAAGGTTCCTTTCCAAAGTATTGCTGACTGTGACGCAAACACAATTTTGGCGGTCTAAATCCCTGTCGCCGACCCCTTCCTATCCCATATTATATGTTGGTGGCTATGACGCCTACACATAGGCGGCGATACCCAAAACCGAGAGGATAGGGGCCCAGGACCGAACGGGTTCCCGAAAGGGCGGGTTCCAGGGTCAAGAAGAGCAGAGAATCAATCTTGGGCGTGTTAATCGACATATTGAAAATCTATATTTCAAATAATTTCTTGCTACGTATCAAATAATGGGAAAATGTTCACTCTATACACGAGTTCGAATTCGGGGGAAATTGTGGCTGACCGGGACATCGGACGGGTCGAGATTCGGGACCAAGGCGGTTTGGACCATGCGTCCAGTCCTTGATCCAGTGCAAATGAGAGATGGAATAGGAATACACGGAGTTAAAAGTTGGGGAACATAGTCCAGAGTAATTTGTTCCACTCTAAACCCACTCAACAAATCATGATTGTCTTTGAGCTGCGTATCGGATGACTTATGACGACACTTTAGTCCCAAAGTCGGGTCCAGAGCGCTACTGCTCATCACAAAGATTGTTCTCTAACGAACAGTACAATAATGTGGTTGTTGGCATTAGTCCTGGGAAACTTCTCTCATTTTGGGTGCCTCAAGTTCAAATATCCCAGATCACTTGTTAGAATATATCAGTTGTTGGTATTACAAGAGCGTTGGTATTCCATTATCAGCCGAAATGTATTAATAAATATCGGTTGGAAACATATAATATTTATAGCATACATTTTCGAGTATATGTACGGGGATATAATGCACGAGCGTCAGCGAGTGCATTATCGTCCGTACACGTGCAAAACTCATGCTCTATTGTATTTATACCACAATAACTAACATATGCTGTGTAAATCCTCGGGTATTACACGATGCATAGTGTGTATTTAGGCTATTGTGGTATAAGCGATTTATACTGCTTCTCGAGGGTCACAGGGCCGAGAGTGCACTATAAATCGCATGCGAGAAAAATGTGCTATGAATGTTTTGTATCATTGCCATTTATCTAACTACGCATGTGTAAGAAGTTTTAGGGCGTTGCAGTTTTCAGTAAAAACAACAGCTCGATCCAATCAAGAAATAGCATTATTACGCGGCATGAGCATGAACCATGTTTTGATTATTGCGGCCAATCGCCTTTGTATATTATTGGGCAAATGCAATGTCAAGGAGTGCTGTTTTGGTAATGGTTTAGCCGTTTTGATTGACAGGTTGTGTGTAAATTACAACTGCGCGCGTAAAATTGAGTAGACCATGGTATAACTTCCGAATCTGTCATTTATAGCACGGCTGAAATATACCGGCATTTATAGCACGGTTTAGGCTCAGACCTTCAGGTTTATGACAATTGTCTCATAAGCAAGAACAAAGGAAAACCATTCGAGCTATGGTAAAAGTATAGAATAGAGCATGAGTTTTGCACGTGTACGGGGAGATAATGCACGAGCGTTAGCGAGTGCATTATCGTCCGTACACGTGCAAGACTCATGCTCTACTGTATTTATACCACAATAACTAACATATGCTGTGTATATACTCGGGTATTACACGATGCATAGTGTGTATTTAGGCTATTGTGGTATAATATCAGTTATGTTTGATTACAAGATCGGTTGATGTTACATTATAGGTATTTTATTACATTATCGGCCGTAACACGGTCACACAAAATAGCGCATATATATGTATATGTTTGCGTGGTTAATGGTGCATTTGACCTTGGTCATGTGGAAATGCTTCATAGATTTGAACCACAAACGATGATTGAATTACTAAGAATTTAAGTTATCCCATTAATGTCTCGCCACTGAGCAAAACGGTCAGAAAATCGGACTTTAAATTAATAACTCACCGACGCAGCATTCACCGATGGTTCCTGGCACGCAGTGACAAACGCCTCCGTAGAACTCGCCATCATTATAACAGGTCGGGTTACAGCGTTCATTTTCGTACATGTTGTCATAGTAACAGTGACGTCGCCTAAACCCGCCCCCGCACGGCTTGGAGCACGCCCCCCATGCACCCCATTTGCCATACGTGTAGCAGTAATTGGCATCAACTAAAATTTAAAGGAAAACATGGTTAACGTAAACGTACTACTATCCAGCCCTTTAATCAAAGCTGAATTGGTTTAAGACTTTCCCTGCCTTAGGCGAAAGCATACATTTTTACGACCATTTTTAACACAGATAACAATTATATGTCGGCTGATCAGGATTTATACTGTTCGTCACCCAGAATATATACATATATGTATAGAATAGAGCATGAGTTTTGCACGTGTACGGGGAGATAATGCACGAGCGTTAGCGAGTGCATTATCGTCCGTACACGTGCAAGACTCATGCACTATTGTATTTGTACCACAATAACTAACATATGCTGTGTATATCCTCGGGTGTTACACGATGCATAGTGTGTATTTAGGATATTGTGGTACAAATATATATATTGGTTTAAATTCAAATCTTAGCAGAAGAAACTTGAAATTTGGCGTCGAAAGTGTTAAACGTATTTTATATCAAATTAACCAATGCCACAATAATACATAGATTGCAGTATGTTTAGGGAGACCCTTTCCACGAAGCTTAATTGATTGTCTTTATTAGAAATGAAATGAAATGGTTTGTTTCCGTCCCGTTAATAAATCATATTACGCTATATAAGGACAGAAACCACAGAGGGAGATGAGATGAAGGGTGCAGTTGCCCAACAGACATTATTCCGCCAGGGAGCGAACCCACGCGGGGCAGAGGTCTGTATATATAAATATAGATATAAAAATCGAAAAGGAAAAGCAGCATTCAAGGACGACAGTCAACCACAAACACACACAGAAACAAAGAACAAATTTAAAATGAATAAAATGCCAAATAACGCAAAAGGGTTGACAATGTGGCTACCGCCTTGGAACGGTCAGTGGCAAAAAAGGCCGCTGGGCGTTTAAATCAGGTTCAAGTATGCACCAAACCTCACACTTACCCTACTGTCATCCCAAGAAAACGGGACAGTGTAAATAAAGAAATCCCCGCCATGAACTATTCTATAACCAACAAGGCAGCATTAATAGGCAATATAAGTAAAACACAAAGATGCTCGTGTATAAATAATACAAAAAACACACTTACCCTAATTAATTCTATTCAATATAACGGGACAGTGTAAATAAAGAAATCCCCGCCATTCTCTAACCAAGCATTCACATTTTATATGTTTGGATGTTTTGGTTTACATGTTTGCTTTCCCACTGTTGAATCCACAACAGGCAAATACACCGCCATTTTCTCATCAATGGTACATCAGAGAATCTAATTCTTGTTTATAAGTAATCGACTTTAAGACGAATTACCAGCATTCTCTTGCAGATTATTAATGCCCTGGGCCCGTATTAATAAAGCAGCTAGTGTCTTAAATAGAACATATTACTTCAGTCAAAATTTCAGATGTTTGCAGATTTTCAAATATCCTTATTAAACTCTCAGCGACACTATATATAGCATCTACTCTCAGCGACACTATATATAGCATCTACTCTCAGCGACACTATATATAGCATCTACTCTCAGCGACACTATATATAGCATCTACTCTCAGCGACACTATATATAGCATCTACTCTCAGCGACACTATATATAGCATCTACTCTCAGCGACACTATATATAGCATCTACTCTCAGCGACACTATATATAGCATCTGTTTTAAGATAAATATTTAGCTGTGGTGGGCATTAATAAAAATATAAAGAAGATGTCTTGAAACGACAGAAAACGATGTTTATAAAATCCATTTTGGCTTAAGATAATGCTAAGAAGCTTTATGAATACGGATCAAAGTCTAGGTAATGCAAAGTTAAATCATAAACAACCACAATCAAAGGAAAGCAGATATATTCTTTTCTGGACGTAATTTATTTATATATTTTATTTCTGTAATTGTGAAATAATAGTACCTGTAATTGGTTAATTTAAAAGTATCTGTTGTTGGCGAAATGTATTTCATCTGTTATTGAGAATATGTATACCCTGTTATCTGTTATCCACAATCGGTATCGAGTGACGAGAAAAAGGTTGTTCCCCACCCTCCCCACCCTCCCCACGTATGGTAAAAATTATGTTATTTACTGTTATATTTTTTAAAAATCTTTGTTGTCTGTTATCATCAAATTCAATTTGTTGTAATCCTGTTATGAGACACTCCGGTGACCCTCCTTATTTTAAAAGATAGACAATGTGAACATGTAAAACAGTTGAATAATAGTTGACTTAAAGAGTCATAAAATAGACCATTAAACTTCATATGTTTTAATACTTATCAATCTAGGAACGCAATACATTAACAAATTAGCGTTTATTGTCAAGGTACATTTACATAAATGCCAAACACGATTTTCGCTAAAGTTACCCCACTTGACACAAAAAAACTCCATTTATATTTTGAACGTAGCAGATTTGAGCTGTTGTTTACAGTAGTTTTCAGGTAATTTATGGTATTAAAAACCGTTTCACGATGAATAAATTGCATTGTTATGAACGTAGAATTCACTTGATGAAAAGTGATAAGTACTCGCTATAAGCTTGCATTTATCAGTTTCCTTACGCTCGCAAATAAACAGCAAAAACTATTTCCGTGACATTTACGGAAATTGACGCGGCTGTTCGGGGTCGGCATGAATATGTGCGGTACAGCCTCGTCAATTTCCATTAGCGCTAATCCGCGTTACCGCAATGTCGATTGTTTTAAATGTTTTTATCTGTGTGTATTTCGAGCTGCCATTGAAAATAAAAAACCCGTGATGTTTCTACACCTCTTAATATATTTTTCTTTGCATTTTTTTGTATTATTTTTTTTATGCTATGTACATATTCACGACAATATACTACTTGATTACGTCAATAGAATACTTCTTTTGTAATCGCATTAGTAGTTATTTTTCAGATCGTCAATCTATTGAATTGATATATTGATTCATTCATTTTTGCTTGATTATTTCATGTGATAGTATAGGAGCATGTGATACTATAGGAGCTCGCTTGCGCTCGCTAAATTTATTAAACACATGAGTACCCTTTTCAATATTAAATTTATTAAACACATTAAACGAGTTGGATACAATGCTATGATACTCTGAGTAGGTTTTCCTATTCCTATAAATATAAGATGGATAATAGCATACATGTTAGAAAATCCTTTCTGAATCACGGGATAGTACTTATTAAGGTACCTATGATCAAATTATCAAACCAAACTGAGCTTTAACATACACGTCTTTCAAGCCCTTGCGACTTATAAAGTATTCATCAGTGAACAACACACACTGTGAAAAATCAAACAAACAACAAACAACAACAAACAAGCAAAGAGAGGACTCTAAAGAACTACAAGTTAAAGATTTGCACATGATAATATTCAAGAGCCCTACATCAGGATTCGTATATTGTTTAACATTCTTCAAATACATGGTTCCTATATTAAAATTTATAAAAATAAAATAAGCGAATCGCACATAAACCACCAGCATAAATTAGAACTGAAGATATCAAATAAAAGAACCGAAGAAGGTATTTCCTAACTATGGTAACGCCTGGGATAGCTTTTTTTTAAATTAGCGGTAAAACAATCAAATTGTAATATGTCTTACAACGTGTAGACCGTGAGCCATACACTTTTTTGTTACCATCTCAAGGGACAAATTCTTACTAGTACCATGTTATTGAGTACCTTGTAGAGAAACAAAAAATCCATGATAGCAGTGTGAACAGGGTAGCTGATTCCTGTTATTAGAGTTATCTCCCCCTTTTAAGCAAAACTCTTGTTTCTTTAAAAAATCGTTTTTGCTGAAACTAGAAGAGCTACAGGTCTAATATTTTGCATGTATTATACATTTAGGGTCCTCTACCAAGTATTTATAAAATGGTGACCCCAGGTCAAATATGGCCCAACCCCGGGGGTAACATTTTTTCATACAGTTATATAGGAAATCTTTAAAAATAAATAATGTTCCCTAAAACTGTAAGAGCTAGAGGTCCCATATTATGCATGAAGCATAAGCTTATGGTCCACTAGCAAGTTTGTTAAAATGTTGACCCTGGGGTCATATCTGGCTCCGTCCCAGGGGTCATATATTTACATAGAGTCATATAGAAACATCTTTAAAATGTCTTCTTTAATAAAAACAAGAGCCAGAGGTTTACTATTTTGCATATTGTACAAGCTTATGGTTCTCTACCACTTTTGTTCAAATCGTGACTCTGTGTCCAACTATGGCCCGGTTCTGGGGTTAAAGTTTTACAAAGAGTTATATAGGAAAGTCCATAAAATTTTCTGATACTACAAGAGCTAGAGGTCTAATACGATGCATGTAGCATAAGAGTATCGATCTCTACCAATTTATTTTGTTCAAATGGTGATCTTATGGTCAGATTTCGCCTGGTCCCGAGTTATGTAGGAACGTCTATAAACATCTCTGAAACTACAAGAGCTAGAGGTGTAATAAGCTACATGTAGCTTAAGATTATTGTCCTGTACCAAATAATTTAAATGGTGTCCCGTGAATCAAGCCTTGAAACATATTTGGCCCTGTCCCAGGGGTCACACTATGACATTGAATTATATAGGAAAACATATTCAAACAGCTTCTCTGATACTTCAAAAGCTAAATAATAGTTCGCATGTACCATAAGCTTATGATCCTCTTTCTAGTTTGTTCTAATGGCGACAATGGGGTCAAATATGGCCACTACGGGGGTCATAGTTTAAAAGATTTATATAAAGAAATTGTTGTTGTTTCTTAAAACATGCGAGCTCTTTGAGACAAGGCGATTGGGTCTCTTGTTTATGGCTTGAAGTTGTACACTTTTCATAAAATCACTTCAAAAGTTTTAAGCGAACTGAAATATATAGAGAATGTGACTTTTGATAAGGTATTCCATTATGAAGACTTAACCATGTTTACAAATCGCATATTGAATAAATCCGCGAACTAAAATCACAAAGTAGACCACTGAATTTTCGACAAATTTCAAAAAAAAAACAGAAAGGAAAAAAAAGGCATTTTACGATTTAACTGTTGATTTTTAGGTGTTTGTTATACAAATTTTAAAATAACCCGCCAAATGACAAAATTACACTACAAAAACAGTTTATCAAAACTCTATACAGGTGTTCATCTCATATAATAATGCATATGTGTCGCTTAAAAGTATATGTTTATTCATGGGTTTTTGTAATATCCGTAATTGAATAAGTGTGAAATGAATTATTCATTTTTTTTTGTCTGGCTGGTTAAAGCTTTTTATATTGTATCTATAGAGTTATGATTCTCAAACGATGTAAGTTATGTATATACCTCGTCGTCAGTAGGTTTAGAAACGATGTACATATGTTGTAAAATGTGGCTTTTGCTGGCGGGATAACTACTTTAACTGCAGTATAATCAGTATGTCGGATATAGCTTTTAGAGTAAACATCAGTAAGCTAACCGTGATCACTAAATGAAATCTATCTCGATGCACTGGGTACCGATTCTTATCTGGAAGCGTTTAAAATGTTTTTATATCTTATATGTATGTTATATTGTCACATTAAGTTATATTATTTAAATCAGATAATATGTACTGAGTGATTCTTAATTGTCCCGTTTTATCCCAAGGCATTAACAAATTGCCAAGTTTATCAAAACAGCAATGAGCTGGGCATATATAAGCCTTGCAGGCATATTGCAACTCGACATACATGAAATTGATGCTAACTTGCTAGATAAGAGAGACCGTTGTGAACCCAGCTCTTCGATTAACCTTTATGACGGATTAACATTTTAGTTGTATGTATTTTAATGCAGTCATCCAGCTTGAGCGCATACAGCCTGTTGATGCAGTGAATAGCACGGGGGAATTTAAATTCAGAGGACCCAGGTTCAAGCCTCACCGGAGCCAGTGAATTTTGTCGGTGTGTTCTTGGGCAAGACACTTTTACCCTCGTCCGTCGGATGGGGACGTAAACTAGGCGATCCCGTGTATCGCTTTTTTTTTGCTCCCGTCGTGTTAAAGAAACATAGGTGTCTATTCGTCAATAGGGCAGGTTCCTAAATGTCTATATATCCAACCTCCCCCTCCCCGCACACTCACATACACACACACACACACACACACACACACACACACACAAAAACTCCCCCTCTCTCTCTTCATTGGCAATACACCTTCTTGTTTAGGTAATAATCATTCCACTTGCACTTGCATGCGCAAAAGTAGGGTTGATGTTTACTATCCTAGGTTAATTCCATACTCTAAGTATGAAGAACATCACAACCTATGTTTAGATACATATCCTAAGCAGGTGATATTGTAACAACTGCACCAATACTAACAAATAGTTGCCATGGTAAGTAGTTAGTACAGTGATCTTGGTATCACCCTAAAGATATTTCTTCGTCGGCGTCATGTGGTTCCCGGGCAAGAATATGACCACTGCATATCCAGGCATAGCGGTAAAATTTCCCCGAATTTATGTTGATTTTGTCATTTTTGTTCATTGTTTTCATCATGAAACATGTATTGTTTCAGGTGCTACTTTAGTGGCGGCAGTGATCGTGGCTCCAGCGAAAAATGGAGTGTTTACTAGAGAATTTGCAGCAACTCTGCAGTTCTGCTGGTAAGAAGGTTCTAGGCACATTCTGCAAATGTTTATCTAGATGTTAATGAAGAGTGAGCCGGGTTGAATGTTCATTCCTGTTGGCGCCATATAACATGTTTGTGTTGGTGCGCCGTAAAACCCAATTAAAATCAACTCATCGTCGTCAATTCTTTTTTCAGTAACACAAAAATGGTTCGTGCAAATGCATATACTACTATTTTTACATTACATATGCAGAATTCTTCATTGTGTTGTATATGGTTGGGATAATTCAGGTGTAAACATCCTTAAAATATGCATACATTGTAATTAAAAAGTATTAAAATAGACAACTTTTAAGATTTTGCGTTGCGATATGCAATGTTTAATTCATGTATTTATGTGTAATACATAATCCAAATGTGTAATCATAAGCATACACCTAAAAAAGACTTTCGTTAAAAAAACACACGTTAAACCGCACATTTCCTTTATCTAGAATCCTTTGGACTATGTGTCGTCTGTGCAATGTATGTATATATCAGAACATGTTAATACTATTTATGTTGCAGTTACTTTGAGGAAGGCTTATACTTCCAGTTTGGCATGTGTCTCAACTTATCAGGTTTACTGAACACATATGTGCTATGCCATGCACATTGCTTAGTACTTAATTTCATCAATATATCATAACAATCCCTTATTCATATTATAATATTATTTAAATCATGTAGAAAGGTTGTAAATTACTGATTCTTACAAGTTTACACATATATTGTAAAAATTATTAACTAAACTAAATGCATAAAAATGTGTCAATAGTGGTTGGGGTAAATTGACTTCTAATTTGAAGCAAAATAGAGATTTTAAACTGAATTCAGTGCTAAAAAAGAGCTTATTTGCGCTTTATGTAACTCAATGAATTGTAAACTTAAGTGCATCTTTAAAAAGTACATCAATAATTATTCACACTTGCATGACATTCAAAAATGAACATCAAAATCTTATATCAGGAAAGCGCTACAATGATAACCTATTAATGTTCGATTTTTTTTATATAAGCTACCTGTTCCAGATTGCTATCATGGAAAAACGTAATCTATATACATTGCTCTTTTCAAAAAGTGATGGTAGAATTTGTCCCTTGAGTTGGTAAAAATATCGAACATTTTGGGTCCTGGCTCAAGGCCTATAGTGAGAGTTATTTGTAGATATCGTTGAGGTGATCCGTTTGATAGCTATGTGTAACTTAGTAATTACTCTCTGGTCTGATAAGACTTGCTATAATTTAGAAATGTTGCGGTTTATTATTTAGAAATTGTTAATATTCCATCTATAGCATTGGGCGTGGGAAAGTTAGCAGAATGGCAGAACAGCAGAACTTTCCATTCTGCCAGCAGAATGGGCAAAACAACAGAACTTCTCATTGTGCCAGCAGAATTGCAGAACAGCAGAACTTTTCATTGTGCCAGCAGAATGGGCAGAACAGCAGAACTTTTCATTCTGCCAGCAGAATGGCAGAACAGCAGAACTTTTCATTCTGCCAGCAGAATGGCAGAACAGCAGAACTTTTCATTCTGCCAGCAGAATGGGCAGAACAGCAGCATGAGCTTTGAACCATTTCATGTATAAAATTGGTAATTTCATAGCTTTTTTGCTTTTTTTTTATTAGTTATTACAAATTTAGCCCCAACGCCTGATGTACCTCGTGTGAAGTGGCCAATATGTGTAACAGTATCTTAGGCATAATATCTAACCCTAACCGTAACTCTATCTATGCTGCTCAACCTATCTCACTACGTTTTACGCGAAATAAGCATGTAAACAAATAAGCATGTAAACTGTAACAACGCTATACAAATCTGTGACGTCTTTTCTACACCACGCGGTGCATTTCCTTTCCTGCTTTTTATTTTATTTTTAAGAACAACAAAATATTGCATAATTAAAACAATTCAACTGGTTATAGGCTCTATTTAGTAAACAAATGAATTCTCAGCTTAATGAGGTACTGTATGATAACTCAGATGAATGAAGCACTGTATGATAACTTACCCGAATGAAGCACTGTATGATAACTCACCTGAATGAGGCACTGTATGATAACTCACCTGAATGAGGCACTGTATGATAACTAAGCTGAATGAGGCACTGTTTGATTACTCAGCTGAATGAAGCACTGTATGATAACTCAGATGAATGAAGCACTGTATGATAACTCACCCGAATGAAGCACTGTATGATAACTCACCTGAATGAGGCACTGTATGATAACTCACCTGAATGAGGCACTGTATGATAACTCAGCCGAATGAGGCACTGTATGATAACTCAGATGAATGAGGCACTGTATGATAATTCAGCCGAATGAAGCACTGTATCATAACTCACCCGAATGAAGCACTGTATGATAACTCAGCCGAATGAAGCACTGTATGATAACTCACCTGAATGAGGCACTGTATGATAACTCAGCCGAATGAGGCACTGTATGATAACTCAGATGAATGAGGCACTGTATGATAATTCAGCCGAATGAGGCACTGTATGATAACTCAGCCAAATGAGGCACTGTATGATAACTCAGCTGAATGAGGCACTGTATGATAACTCAGATGAATGAAGCACTGTATGATAACTCACCTGAATGAGGCACTGTATGATAACTCAGCCGAATGAGGCACTGTATAATAACTCAGCCGAATGAGGCACAGTATGATAACTCAGCCGAATGAAGCACTGTATGATAACTCACGTGAATGAGGCACTGTATGATAACTCAGCCGAATGAGGCACTGTATGATAACTCAGATGAATGAGGCACTGTATGATAATACAGCCGAATGAGGCACTGTATGATAACTCAGCCAAATGAGGCACTGTATGATAACTCAGCTGAATGAGGCACTGTATGATAACTCACCTGAATGGAGCACTGTATGATAACTCACCTGAATGAGGCACTGTATGATAACTCACCTCAATGAAGCACTGTATGATAACTCACTTTAATGAAGCATTGTATGATAACTCAGCCGAATGAGGCACTGTATGATAAATCAGCCGAATGAGGCATAGTGTGATAACTCTGCTGAATGAAGCATTGTATGATAACTCAGCCGAATGAGGCACTGTATCATAAATCAGCCGAATAAAGCACTGTATGATAACTCAGAGGAATGAAGCACGGTATGATAACTCAGATGAATGAGGCACTGTATGATAACTCACCCGAATGAGGCACTGTATGATAACTCAGCCGAATGTGGCACTGTATGATAACTCAGCCGCATGAGGCACTGTATGATAACTCAGCCGAATGAGGCATAATGTGATAACTCTGCCAAATGAAGCACTGTATGATAAATCAGCCGAATGAGGCACTGTATGATAACTCAGCCGAATGAGGCACTGTATGATAACTCTGCTGAATGAAGCACTGTATGATAACTCAACCGAATGAGGCACTGTATGATAACTCAGCCGAATGAAGCACTGTATGATAACTCAGCCGAATGAGGCACTGTATGAAAACTCAGCCGAATGAGGCACGGTGTGATAACTCAGCCGAATGAGGCACTGTGCGATAACTCAGCCGAATGATGCACTGTGTGATAACTCAACCGAATGAAGCATAGTGTGATAACTCAGCTGAATGAGGCACTGTGTGATACCTCTCCGGAATGAAGCACTGTGTGATAACTCAGCCAAATGAAGCACTGTGTGATAACTCAGCCGAATGAGGCTCTTTATGATAACTCAGCCGAATGAGCCAATGTATGATAACTCAGTCGAATGAGGCACTGTATGATAACTCAGCCGAATGATGCAATGTATGATAACTCAGCCGAATGAGGCACTGAATGATAACTCAGCCGAATGAGCCAATGTATGATAAATCAGCCGCATGAGGCACTGTATGATAACTCAGTGAATGAGGCAAGGTATTATAACTCAGCTGAATGAAGCACTGTATGATAACTCAGCTGAATGAGGCAATGTATGATAACTCTGCTGAATGAGGCACTGTATGATAACTCAGATGAATGATGCAATGTATGATAACTCTGCTGAATGAGCCACTGTATGATAACTCAGCTGATTGAGACACTGTATGATAACTCACCTGAATGAAGCATTGTATGATAACGCCGCTGATATAGGCACTGTATGATAACTCACCTGAATGAAGCATTGTATGATAACGCAGCTGATTGAGACACTGTATGATAACTCACCTGAATGAAGCAGTGTATGATAACTCAGCTGAATGAGGCACTGTATGATAACTCAGATGAATGAAGCACTGTATGATAACTCAGCTGAATGAGGCACTGTATGATAACTCAGATGAATGATGCAATGTATGATAACTCTGCTGAATGAGCCACTATATGATAAATCAGCCGAATGAGGCATTGTATAATAACTCAGCTGATTGAGACACTGTACGATAACTCACCTAAATGAAGCATTGTATGATAACGCAGCTGATTGAGACACTGTATGATAACTCACATGAATGAGGCACTGTATGATAATTCAGCTGAATGAGGCAATGCATGATAACTCTGTTGAATGAGGCACTGTATGATAACTAAGCTGAATGAGGCACTGTATGATAAATAAGCCGAATGATGCACTGTATGATAACTCAGATGAATGATGCACTGTATGATAACTCAGCCGAATGATGCACTGTATGATAACTTAGCTGAATGATGCACTGTATGATAACTCAGCCGAATGATGCACTGTATGATAACAACTCAGCCGAAAGATGCACTGTGTGATAACTCAGCTGAATGATGCAGTGTATGATAACTCATCTGAATAAAGCTCTGTATGATAACTCAACCGAATGAGGCAATGTTTGATAACTCAGCTGAATGAGGCACTGTATGATATCTCAGCCGAATGACGCACTTTATGATAACTCAACCGAATGAGGCATAGTGTGATAACTCAGCTGAATGAGGCACTATGTGATAACTCAGCTGAATGAGGCACTGTATGATAATTCAGCTGAATGAAGCACTGTATGATTACGCAGCGGAATGAGGCATAGTGTGATAACTCAACTGAATGAGGCACTGTGTGATAACTCAGCTGAATGAGGCACTGTATGATAATTCACTGAATGAAGCACTGTATAATAACTCAGCCGAATGAGGCACTGTATGATAACTCAGCTGAATGAGGCACTGTATGATAACTCAGATGAATGAAGCACTGTATGATAACTCAGCTGAATGAGGCACTGTATGATAACTCAGATGAATGATGCAATGTATGATAACTCTGCTGAATGAGCCACTATATGATAAATCAGCCGAATGAGGCATTGTATAATAACTCAGCTGATTGAGACACTGTACGATAACTCACCTAAATGAAGCATTGTATGATAACGCAGCTGATTGAGACACTGTATGATAACTCACATGAATGAGGCACTGTATGATAATTCAGCTGAATGAGGCAATGCATGATAACTCTGTTGAATGAGGCACTGTATGATAACTAAGCTGAATGAGGCACTGTATGATAACTCAGCCGAATGATGCACTGTATGATAACTCAGATGAATGATGCACTGTATGATAACTCAGCCGAATGATGCACTGTATGATAACTCAGCTGAATGATGCACTGTATGATAACTCAGCCGAATGATGCACTGTATGATAACAACTCAGCCGAAAGATGCACTGTGTGATAACTCAGCTGAATGATGCAGTGTATGATAACTCATCTGAATAAAGCTCTGTATGATAACTCAACCGAATGAGGCAATGTTTGATAACTCAGCTGAATGAGGCACTGTATGATATCTCAGCCGAATGACGCACTTTATGATAACTCAACCGAATGAGGCATAGTGTGATAACTCAGCTGAATGAGGCACTATGTGATAACTCAGCTGAATGAGGCACTGTATGATAATTCAGCTGAATGAAGCACTGTATGATTACGCAGCGGAATGAGGCATAGTGTGATAACTCATCTGAATGAGGCACTGTGTGATAACTCAGCTGAATGAGGCACTGTATGATAATTCACTGAATGAAGCACTGTATAATAACTCAGCCGAATGAGGCACTGTATGATAACTCAGCCGAATGAGGCACTGTATAATAACTCAGCCGAATGAGGCACTGTATGATAATTCAGCTGAATGAAGCATTGTATGATAAGCAAATGCAAAAATATGGAGTTGAAAACCACCAGACGACACTTATAAGTAACAGTTTCATATCTTTGAACTTTTGGCAAAAAATCGCATTGAAACTCACCAACATATTTTTAACAGATAAAATCAAACTCGAAAAATTGAAAACAAATTCAATCATCCTTTAAATTATCACATGATCGGTAGGTATATACACGTGTACAAGCAGGAAGCGTTTAAAGGGTGGTAACCAATATTTATGTCTCCCCACAAGAAGAGGAGGAGACAAATTGTTTTCGCTGTGTCTGTCCGTCCGTCTGCTGTCTGTCTGTCTGTCTGTCCGTCTGTCACAAATGTTGTCGCCGCTACTCCTCCTAAACGGCTTATTGGATTTTGAAGAAACTTTGCAGGAAGCATCGGTATGATGTCTAGTTTAGGCCGTGTGCAGCTCAACTTTTCGGTACCAACTCACCTGGCAAATTCTAGCTGCTATAACGTTTTAGATCTATCTTAATAAATAAGAAATAGCCAGGATAGTTTTTCTGAAACGGTAGCTTAACACATTATTTTTTGGGCAAAAACATCCAAACTTGAACAAAAATCGCTAAAAACTGGAATAATTTTTTAAATATTATTATCATTGCAATATTAGGGAGCTGAAGCTTCTGAAAGTTGCCTGTTATATTCATGTAAATAAAAATAATATTTGAAATGAACAAAATATATACAGCTTGCCATTTTGGGGGAAAATCATCAAACAAAGCGTACAAATTGCTCATTTTTGGAATAATTTTTAAAAAAATATTGACACTATCAATTAAACAAAATAGTAGGTTTTAAAGTATTTTCATTTATCTAAAGATGTCCTGAGATATAGGTAAAATTCTAAAGGATCAGAGATTTGGGAAAACTGGGATATTTTGGGCCAAAATTTGCAAATTTTAACCAAAACCACTTAAAACGGGATTACTTCTAAAAATATAATTCTCATTACAATATAGGGAGATTGAAAGTCCTTAAAGTTATCTGTTATATACAAGTTCATGAAAACAAATATTTGGAATGAATATAATATATAAATCTTGAAATTTTGGGGGGAAATCAACACAAAATGAATTAAAGTCGCTGATTTTTGGAATAGTTAAATAAATTATGATTAAAATATAATAAAACAGAAGTCGTTATAGTATTTCTTTAAATGTAAAGGTGTCATGAGCTACAAAAGAGACAGTCCTAAAGGATCAGAGATTTGAAAATGCCATTACTTTTGACCCAGAATATCGAAATTTAAACCAAAACCGCCGAAAACTGGACTATTTAAAATACAATTTTATTGCAATATAAGGGAGTTGAATATTCTTAAAATAAACGTTCTATTATATAAATGTGCATGGGAATTTATTTTGGAATAAACAAAGTTGATACATCTTGACATATTTGGAGAAAATCTACGAAAAATAAAGCATAAAATAAAATATTTTTGGATATTTATTTATAACAAAACAAAGTATTTTTCAAAAATGTAAATAAAGATGTATTAAGGTACAAACAAATTGTTCTTAAGTAACTTGAAAGCAGGCTGCAAATAAAATTTACGAAAATTTGAATATTTATTAAAAAATGATTTCTTTTGAAATGTAAGGGAGCTGAAGGTCTTTACCATTTTCTTATTATGTAGATAAAGAGGCACCCATTACATTTTAACTTAAATATACCAGTTTTGAATTATATCTTTCCTCTTGTTTCGATTTCGCAGGAAAAGATATGATCGACAGACAGGTAACTAGAAGATACTTGACTCAAATAAGTCAATAATACGTTACCAATTAGAATCATCGAAGAATGGTATTTTTGTTTGATTGATTAACATTTAATCTTATTATTTACCTTATCATATGAGTGATGTATTTTAGATATAAAGAAAGATACAAATATCGGACAGGTAAAGCAGCATTCAAGGACTACAGTCGACCATAAAACACAAAACAAACACGCAAACAGACAAACGAGAAGGCAAAAGTAATAAAAAATGCAAACGACATCACAAACACAAAAAGGTTCAATTACACATATTCACACTGTCCACTATGATCGAGAAACGAAAACATGTTTAATGATTATGTATTTTATTGATTTGCTCAAGGGTCTTCTTAGACTTATTGCAATATTGTTATATGTATGGAGAGTGGCCTCGAACCTCCATAGACTTATGACGAGGCAAATAAAGTTTCTTCTTCTTTTTCGTCTGTGTTCGTGTATACGGAAAAGAAATGGACGAACACACAAAACAAATTTTAAAAAAAAATAGCTTAAAAAAAAGAATTGCATGAATATCATGTATTTGTAATATAAGACATTTTTAAACGATTTCGATAATTAAACTCAAACTCACAAATTGCATACGTAAATGCCATTGTAGTATTTCTTTTTTTAAACTATTGCAAACAAAAAATATGCAAATTAACAGAACCGAAAGAAGTGATATTTCAGTTTTGGGTTGAGAAAAATGCAAATTAAAAAGTAAACGTGATTTTAAAGAAAACTCAGCCTGGAAAATAATATACGTCTCAAAGCTACAGAAAGAGACAATCATGATATTAACATCTTTAACAGAATACTACGTTTTCAAATGCCGAATGTTGACGCATGTTAACATTCTGAATCTGGTATGCATGCTACAACCAACTCCCCTGCATTCACACCATGTTGCAATTCAGGGAAGTCTATGCTTTCTGCAAGTACAGTGTAAAGTAAATTTCGCAAGATACTTTAATAACATTCCGAAATTATAAAGGAACAAATGGGCATATGTTATAACAGGCCTTATAACAAGTTCAAGGTGTACCATCCCTATTATAAAGCTATGTAAGACTTTCCGAGGTCCTTGTTTGCACGTGGTGGTATGCACGTAAATGTTGTACTGCTGCTGTTGCATATTTATGGGGAATACTGCTCATCAAGAGCTGACCAGTTGAATTCACAACGCTATAGGATGGTCATACAACAAGCCGTTGTAATGAGACACTGGATTATTATTAACTGATATCCACTTGATAATTATTCTAGGGTCTCATTACAACAGCTTGTTGTATGCCCATTCTACTGAGTGGTGGGTTGGATTGAAAAATCTCACCATCAGATTTACTATAGACCGTGTGTCCATTTAGACAACCTGATGTTTAAAATAATATTGAACTACCATCTTTCAAAACATGTCTGTCAGGATGCTCTGTCCTATTGACGTAGCGGTATCTAGATTATACTTTTATTTCAGCAGTCATATACTCAAACTACTTTGTAAATCAGTTGTTTTCATTTAAGAACGATTTTCCTACTCCCAAGAACTGAAGCAAAGACTGCTGTGCTAGTCTTTCGAACCTCTTTGCAACATTGCCTTTGTATCTACCCTGTGTTAACTTGCATCACCTGTAACACTCGTTAGCTGCGGAATATTTAAGAACTATTTATCTGCCATCTTTATATAAACACAAACTTCAAAATGGATGGGGTATGGTCAAGTGAAATTTTCAACCAAATGCATACTTTAGGCATGAGCAATGTCAACCATAATGTACATGACAGTACTTCAATATTATTCACGTGAACAACATATCAGAAATAATACGTATATGGCTGAAATATGCCCTTTTTATCCGAAAAGTATGACGGCAATTTTATTCATTTTTTTTAATGTCAAATAATTGTTCCATTTATCCAGCGAGAGCAGACGAGACATCATTTCTAAATAAAATAAACCATACTATCACATCTTCCAAATTTCAAAGTGCACCATTGTAAAAAGGCAAATTGAATATTCTTTCAGTGACATGTGGTTTCGAAATAATCTCAATGCTATAGTATGATGACATAGACGGACTCCATGATTAGATCTTGGCAGGGAGTTCTTTATTTACACTGTCCTGTTTTAATGGGATGACGGTAGGGTAAGTGTGAGGTTTGGTGCACCCTAGAACCGGTTTAAACCCCCATTGGCCTACTTTGCCACTGACCGTTCCAAGGCGGTAGCCCTATTGTCAACCCTTTTGTGTTTGTGATGTCGTTTGTATTTAACATTGCTTTTGCCTTCTCGTTTGTCTGTTTGCGTGTTTGTTTCTGTGTTTTGTGGTTGACTGTCCTCCTTGAATGCTACTTTCCCTGTCCGATCTTTTTATATTTCTTTCCTCTGTAATATTTTTATAACCGGCAACTATATTTGTGGATGTGTTAAACAGAACTGAGTGACTATCTTGCATAGAAACATTGCCAAACAAAACCAATTGATAATTATCCTGTCTATATTCGGTCCAAACCAAATAACAAATCTAATAAACTGTTAATCCGAACGTTTCATCTGACCACGTTTCAGTTTACAATGTAAGTGCACGCTTTTCATGTGTATCATTTTAAATATAAAAAAAAACAAAAAACTTTTCTTAACAGTGGTGTACTATTACAATTATGCTATACATATTTTTGGTGTGAATGCGAATCTAACAATAGTATATAATTCAGTGATGGAATCAAGGGCTGATAATCACATAGGCTTTTGCATATGATAAATAAATAACGAGAAGGGTGTTCCACGGAACACTTTTGTAGATTGTCATGTGCTTATTTAACGTTATGAGCTAGGTCAGGTTGCAGGTAAAGGTTTAATGGAAAGGGGCCGAAATAAAAACAAAGTTATTAGACGTGTGTAACGACTTTCCTTGGGGTGAGATGAAGATATTTATGAAGTTTCATGAACATAGTTGAAATATCGTTTAAGTTATGACCACGTTCAGGTTGCAGGTTAAAGCGTGACGGATAGACGGACGAAGACGATGAATGAAGACTGACTGCGGACAAAGCGATCTCTACCTGTCTGCCATGCTACGAAGGTGACACAAAGACAAATAAAATGAAACGTTGAATTGTATCATTTCTGTGAATCATTTTTTAATCTTAGTTTAGTTTTTCTAATTAAAATCTTAAAAGTGTACTTTATTATCACCCTTTATAGCAACACATTTATTACAGAGAGGTCAGACGTTTATATTATTTCGTATTGTTTCGTATATGCAGAATCTAAAATACTATATTTACATGTAATTTGCTTAAAAAGAATAAATGTATTCTAATTTGTTTGGTTATCTTTACCTTCTTCCGAAAGAATGTGCGTTTAATGATAAACTTATTGAATATTTGCTTCCATATGTTCTTATACGTTTTTAAGGGTTGAACTGTTGAACTGTTATATGTTTACATGACTTACGTAACCGTTTTGAACGCAATCAAATACACAAAAACAAATTTGGTGGAGTTAATCCATGCCATACATCTATTTTTATATCAATTTTGAACATTTTTCTTAAAAATTACCTCCCTTTATAAAACAATAGTTTTACACACTTAAGCTATTGAACTAAAAATACTATCCTGGCTTAAAAAAAGCGTAAGACATTGACCTTTCCGAAAATGCATATTAGAATTTGCCAGCTTGAGTGGTACCAATATGTCAAAATTTGGGTAGCAGCACACATACCGCGCTTTCGTTCCGGTTCGCTGATTTTTTACGCAGTTATGGCCCTTTGAATTTTTTACTTTAAATTTGTTGTCGTCGCTCCTCATCCTAAACAGCTCGTTGAAATTTGACGTAAATTTGCAGGAAGCATCGGTATGATAGATAGCTGTGCATATCTTGCTTTTGTTCCGGTTTACTGAATTTTGACGAAGTTATGGCCCTTTGATTTATTTTTACTTTTAAATTTGTTGTTGCCGCTACTCCTCCAAAACTGCTTGTCAGATTCCGCCAAAACTTTGCAAGAAGCATAAGTATTATGTCTAGTTACGTGTATCGCGCTTTCGTTGCGGTTCGCTGATTTTTGACAGATGTATGGCCCTTTGATTTGTTTTTACTTTAAATGTGTTGTCGCCGCTACTCCTCTTAACGGCTTGTTGCATTTTGACGAATTGTAATTATAGTTCGGACTCGATATCTGGCGCTGTTTTGCTTCAGTCCAATACAATAATATAAACACTGACAGGTAAAACAGGTGCTGGCCTACATAGAGTACATTTAGTGACACGTTAGTATATTTAAAATGTAAACTATTTGACGTATCAAGCGCATGGCGCAGTGGTTAGTAGTTTGCAGTTGTAATCATTAAAAAATAACCTGCCAGGGTTTGAATCTCACTAAGTGTTTTCTTCGTTCATATTCTATATGACAATTTACACATGTTAATTTGTTTACCTGTTTTCTCGTGCAGGTGCACAGCCACAGTCTTTGAATGTTAGGTTATACAATGAGACATATTCATTATTGTACTTCATATGTTGAAATGTTCATGAATTGTTCTGAATTTATTGTACCAAGACTTGTGATTGTCTGTTTATTAAACATATGAAAAGAAAAAAGAAAATGTGTGAATATGTACAAAGTGACTAATACATTTACACAATAAAACAGCGAAACATACATTTTACACACACAAAATGTGTGTCCGTCATCTGATTTGAACCCAGAACTAAAATGTATATGATTGACAGTCCATAAGTCTGACCACTATACCACGCATTCGCACATGCGTTTTTTATTGCAGTCCTGTTATTTTAATAATAGCAAAAAAGATAAGAGAGAAATACATTTAAAATTCCGTAAGTTCAACAGTGAAATGCATAACAAGAAATATAAAAAGATCGGACAGGGAAAGTAGCATTCAAGGAGGACAGTCAACCACAAAACACAGAAACAAACAAGCAAACAGACAAACAAGAAGGCAAAAGCATTAATAAATGCAAACGACATCCCAAACACAAAAGGGTTGACAATAGGGCTACCGCCTTGGAACGGTCAGTGGCAAAGTAGGCCACTGGGGGTTTAAAACGGTTCTAGGGTGCACCAAACCCCACACTTACCCTACTGCGTTTCGCAACTTGAGGCATACTGAACCTAAAGTTTACTGGCCAATTCTTAATAAGTATTCTGCTGAAAAAACTCAGAGTTATTACTCGAATTTAATCAGAAGTTTTCTTTGAATATTTCAGTAAGTTAAATGAAAATAGTGATCATGTCAATGAAGATGATACAGATGTTAATTTTATCTCAGAATATAATTCTGACCTTAATTCAGCTATAACAGAAAACGAAAGTATACACGCAATTAATTGTTTAAAAAATAACAAACTTGCTGTCTCTATGACAATATCTTGAACGAATATATTAAACATTCAAAAGATATTATGCTACCAAATAATAAATGAAGGTATATTTATATTTATATTATATTACTCCTTATCAAGAAATCCAGTATTTCCGCACACATAATGAATATATATGGGAAGAGCGACAGCTTCGATGTACGGAAGTGGCCAATTACTATATAACGCATGATTCAATATTGGTGTAAAATACTTTTATCCATCTTTTAAAAATTGGACCAAAATTATAGAATTCAAGTACTTCAAAGATAAAGTCCCAAGCAAGTGAATCAAAAGCTTTTTCAAGGCGATCAAAAGGAGCAGTCTTGGTAGATAATATATTTCAGCATAAAACATAATATCATATACCAATCTGGTATACCACTCTGGTATTTTCTCCCATATATCTCCCAGCTAAAAGGCCAGTTTGATCTTTATGAATTAATGATTGTAAAACAAGTTGTAATCTGCTAGCTATACAAGCATATTTATGCCAACTTATAAGACACAATTATAAGAGATATTGGACGTCAGTTCTTTAGATATAATTTATCTTTGTTTCCTTTTGGAATGCATGTCATTACACCCTGACTTTGTGAAATTGACCACTGCCCAGTAATAAAACCTCAGTTAATTGACAGTAGAACAAAGTCTCCCAGACAAATGTGTAGAACTCTATTGTAAAACCAGAATAACCCGGGCTCTTGTCATTTAGCATTTTTCAAACTTTGAAGCATCTCCTCGTGTTTAATATGTGAGTCAAGTGTTTGCTTAGTTTTATCATCTAACTTAGGGATTTTACGGTTTGAAAAGAGGTCGTTTAAGTCAACTGCTTCGGTCGGATGATGAGAATATAGCATTTTATAAAAAATCTTTGTTTCGTTTTAATACCTTATAATACCGTGCTGAGATTTATTATAGTATTGTCTTTGGACATACACTTTGAAGTAAAAAGTTTATTTTTTTAGATTATAAAAAATACTTTGACGTTTTTTCTCCCTCTTGAATTCACTTTGCTCTTGATCTTGTTTTAATTCCCTCCATATTTTTTCTCTTATCTCGTAAGGTTCTTTTCTTTTGCATTCAAGTAATGAGTAATTAATATTGATATCTTTCTCTATTGATATTTATCTCTATTAGGTTTTGCTCACATTAGTCTTGTGTGTTTTTGTTTGCGAAGAATATGCTATACCTTTTCCTCTCATTTTAATAGTTTCTTTAATTTCATGTACATGTTTTTCATGTTTTAAAAGAGAGTTATTTATTTTCCAATAAGAACGGCTTTGAACAAATTTACTAAATTTAAATCATAAAATAACCCGGCTATGATCTGTAACATATTTGTCTCATCAATATCAGTAAATAGTTTGTCCGAAATTAAGAAATAATGAAGGCGTGCTTTTTTGTGTGAGTTTTTTTTTTAAACAGGTAAATTGTCTATTTTCCAGCAGATGTTGGTCCAGCCAACAATCTATTAAGCTGAATTCGCTTATAATATTTAAAACGTCATCCCATACCTATACCAATCCCTTCAGCACCTTTTAAGAAAGATCCGTCCCCTAGATCGTTTAAATATATAGAAAAGAGAAAAAGGGGATAAAGATCCCCCTGGTGGCCCCCCAAATAGCACTCAAAACTATCACTTACTTTATTTTCAAATTTAACTTTTGATCTAACATTTTCATACATTGATTTTACAACATTTAAAAAATATCCCTTGACACCTTATTTAATTAATTTATACCAAATACCATCTCTTACCACATAGTCGAAAGCTTTTGAAAAATCTATAAAAGCGCAATACAATTTCTGTTCATTAATAAGCATATGATTAATTAGTCCGTTATAAAACAAACATATTATCAGTAGTATTCATATTAGCTCTAAACCCTGCTTGAGCTTCAATATATATATAATATTCCTCTACCCAACTGGTTAACCTGGTATTTAAAATGCGTGTAAACAGTTTTCCTAATGTACTAAGTAAAGGTATTCCTCTGAAATTGTTTACATCGTCTAGTATACCTTATTTATTTATTGGTATTATATAACCATCATTCCATATGTCCGGGAAGTACCCATTATCCATTATTGCATTAAACAAGTTGTCTTAATATGAAACAAGTGTATCTATACCATGTATAAATAATTGATTTAATACCCTGTCAGGGACTCCAGTTCGACCTTGACCTAGTTGTTTAACGTTTGTCCTAATTTCGGATTGAGTAATAGGAATATTAATTTCGTCAAACATGATTTGTATTCCGGAGTTTAAAAATCGATCATTAAAACATTTATATCTTCATCTGCTTGAAATAATGGGTCGCTAGGATTATTAATTGCTTTGAAATGCTCTTCAAACATGTCAGTCGATATGTTTTTTGGCTTATTTAACGAAACAGAATCTTTCAACAATTTCCAGTAATGTTTTACATTTTTATATTTAGCATTTTTAAAATAATTGATTGGTCATTTTCATTCCTTGTCGGTAATTAAATTGTCTCACCTCCTTTTTGTGCTCCGGGCGCGTTTTAATCATAATTTAATTTTTTATCGGTCGATCGAACTTTACTTAATATATTTAAAACAAGATAGAATACTTTACGCTTGTTCCTAAAATCAAAATCAAACGCAAATCTCCCTTTGGCCGTTCATCGTTCACAAAGTTATCTCTCTCAGTTTACATATACCATCAATATTATTAATAAACGATGAAATTAATGTATCGATATCATTGCATGATTCAACATTAATTAACTCGTGTGTCAAGGTTAACTGATTCACGAAAATCTTCTGATGACAATTAATTTTATATTGATATGTTTTGTCATTGTTCCATTTATAGAAGCCTTTGCAAACATTTTCATCGACACATGGTATATTTTTACTGTTTTCTATATTTGAAGCTAAAAATGCATTATTACATTCTTATGAAAACTCAATACGACAGTGATCCGACAGAATGTTTGGCTCATGTACATAAAAGGATGAAAAATGACATAATACATCCGGATTTACAATACAAAAATCAACTAGACTGCTGCCTGTACTTCCCATATAAGTAAAAGAACCTAAGTCTCCGCACACTCTTCCATTGGCTATTCTTAAGCCAGATTGTTTTAAGAAATCTAAAAAATAGTGACCATTAGAATTTACTATTTAATCAATAGATTTTCGTGGTGATTTTGTATCAATGGAATAGTCAACTGGAAGAATGTTATTCAAATGAGAATATTTTCTGCAGAAACAAAATCACACTGATTTCCAATTCTTGCATTAAAATCACCTACAGACATGAAATTACCGTTATCATTTGTTAAATGTTTAATATAAATCATATTTTCCAAGAAAACATCATAAACGTTTGAATCAACAAAAGCATTTCTACTCGAACTTTCAGGTACAATATAACAAACATACACGTATAGGTCATGGTCAAAGTTAAATATTTTTCCATCTAATTTAATCCACACATACGAATCATTATTATTAAGAACAAATGTATGATTGTCGTTTACAAATATGTCCCTTAAATATATAATAACCCCTCCCGAATATCTAGTGGTACTTTTTTCATTTCTGTTCTGTTAAGTTCATACTGTCAAAATCGATCTACGCTAAAATCAATTTCATCACAACCCCATGTCTCGGTCAAACAAATAACATCATTATTTTTAAAAAATAATTTCAACTCAGGTGTATCTAATATATTTTGTCGTTTTGATTTTAATGATACTGGATTAATAAATCCAGCTGTCACGTTAATGATTTATTAATATTAATAAGATTGCCGTGGGTTTTCTTTAAAGGAAATAAATCCACATTATAGCACAGGTATTGAGTGCTAAGAGTCTTTATTTGATCATTAATTCTTTGTTTAATAGACTCAGCTATTATAAAACATCATGATTAATTTTCTCTGAAAGATTGTTATCCGCAAATACACAAATTTCTTCATTATTTGCGTCGTTAATAATAATACCGTAGCCGCAGTAATATTAATATATAAAAAATAATTTTCTAATTTCGAGAGAATAATAACCATGTGACGTTCGGCGGAGTGAAATAGTAATCTTGTAACGATATACGTTCATATACGTCTAAATACTCCAAAGTATTATTACACAGGTGAAAGAAGGTCACAACGTCTTCACACTTATCTTCGCACCCAGTGCAGTTCACTTAATCATTAACTATTCTTAAACATATTACGGAATATTTGTCATTGCGGCAGTATTGAAAACACACACCACTTCTTCTTTAGCTGTCCTCTTTATGACAACATCCGCATGCAACTGTTGAAAACACTCAATATAGATATAAAAATCGAACAGGAAACGTAGCATTCAAGGACGACAGTCAACCCCATACACACACAGAAACAAAGAACAACTATATATAAAAACGAGGCCCAAGAGGGCCTGTAGACGCTTTACTGGCTAAAACGGCTCTTATTTCAAGGGTTGTCGTCATAAAATTCCTATCAGTACTTCGTAGAAATCCAACAAGCCGTTTAGGGGGAGTAGCGCCGACAAGACAATTTAAAGTAAAAATGTCAAAGGGTCATAACTCCGTCAAAAAATAGCGAACTGGAACAAAAGCGCGATATACCCAACTAGACATCTTACCGATGCTTCCTGCCATGTTTCGTCGAAATCCAACAAGGCGTTTAGGTCAAGTAGCTACGACAAGAAAATTAAAGTAAAAATGTCAAGGGCACAGCTAAATAATCATACCAATACTTCCTGCTAACTTTCGGCAAATCCATCACGGCGTTAAAAGAAAAAGATTATAACAAAGAAAAATCACAGTATTCACGAGGCAGAAAATGGCATTGATCAGAAAAAACAAGGGCCATAACTTTGGTGTTACCGACCCAAATTATCTGGGTTTCGAACTTTTCCAAGCTTTCATTTATATTAATACTCTGTTCAAGTTTGGTAAAGATGAAATAATAAATGAAGGCGCTAGAGTGTTTACAAGGCTGAAAAAGGCATTTCCCTATAAGTCAAGGGCACATAACTCTTGTGTTCCAGTTCCGACATAGGTGGTTTTAGAACTAGTCCAAGCTTTCATTGATATTAGCAATCTGTTAAAGTTTGGTAAAGATCGAATGAAAAAATGAACGCACTATTATCTGAAAGTTGCAACATACAGCATTTTTAACTAAATCAAGGGCCATAAATCCAGTGTTTCTGGTTCGATGTGGCTAATTTTCAACCTGTCTTAACTTTCATCAATATTAAATATCTGTGCAAGTTTGGTAAAGATCAAATAATAAATAAAGGTGCTAGAATGTTCACGAGGCAAAAAACGGCATTTTTCAGAAAAAACAAGGGCCATAACTCCAATGTTTCTCTTCCGATAAGTCCGGTTTTCGAACTTGTCCGAGCTTTGATTAATATTAACAATATGTGCAAAGAAATATAAAATGATAGGACAGGGAAAGTAGAATTCAAGGAGGACAGTCAACCACAAAACACAGAAACAAACACGCAAACAGACAAACAAGAAGGCAAAAGTAATAATAAATGCAAACGACATCACAAACACAAAAGGGTTGACAATAGGGCTACCGCCTTGGAACGTTCAGTGGCAAAGTAGGCCACTGGGGGTTTAAACCGGTCCTAGGGTGCACCAAACCTCAAACGTACCCTACTGTCATCCCATTAAAACAGGACAGTGTAAATAAAGAAATCCCCGCCATTTCATTTTCTTATAAACGGAGAATCTACAATACATGGGTCAAACGTTTATGTTTTGTTTTTTAATATTATTTCATACCAATTTTAAGAAGTTTATATCTTTAGCCGGCTTAGATTCATGTTATGTGTTTTATCAGCACATTTCATGTTTTCATATAAAGGGAAGGTAACTCTCAAAAGATGTAAAAAATTTAAAAAAAAACTATGAGTCAAAACAAAAAAGCACACAGCTATTCTAAAACATATTTAATAAAAATATAGTTAATATACAAAAGTGAGTAATTAGGAATTGTGTTCAGTATATATTAAAATAGCCCAGATAATGTTCACAGACTGCTATAGTCTAAACATTCGTCAACTATTGTCATACAATAGATTACAACAGGCCAGCAAATATATAGCACCTGCTAGGCTCTAACTATATAGCAACCCTTGCCAGACAGCATACTACAATAGACCAGGTAATATATAACATCTGCTACCGTCTAACCATACCCCAACCATACACAAAATTACAACAGGACAGGTAATATATAGCATCCGTTACGTCTAACCATACCCCAACCATACACTTTATTACAACAAGCCAGGTTATATATAGCATCTGCTACCGTCTAACCATATTCCAAGCATAATCCATGGTTAGTGTAAACTTTCAAATAAAAATATGTTTTGTACCAATAACATATTTTAATTTGCATTTCTTCTTAACATAATGCTTTCTCGTGCTCATTTTCTGGTAGAAATATTCATTTATTGGAAATTCAGAGAGATTTGAAATTTTGTCTTGTTAACCCATCTTTGAACAACTGGGCCAATATATAATACATACATAAATAGACGGGTGTTCCAATGAACACTTGCATCGCCTGTTATTTATTTAAGAACTATCAAACTATAAAATGTGAAGACCGGGGTTGAAATCGTTCATGAATTATGGCGTTTTTCAAAAAAAAAGGAGCAAGACCGCTCTTATATCAATGGTTGTCGCCATAAAATCCCCATCAGTACTTCTTTTAAAACATTGCAAAAACACAAAAAGACTCACAAAACAACAACACCCACAACAGAAACGTTAACCCTTGACCCATGCTAACTGCTAACAATTAAACAAGCGGCCCTAGTTTTAATTTGGTATTGTTATTGATGAACTCGAGGAACAAGTGTATAAAATGGGGTTTGACCGCCTGTAGAGGGGCCTCTTTATGCAGGCCGTCAAAACCCATTTTATATAGGTGTTGCGCCTCGAGTCCCTAAAGAACCATACTAAATTAGAACTAGGGGTTGATTTTAGTAAAAACAGATGTCTCCCCTACAGGAGAAAGGGCCATAAATCAGCCAAACATCATTAAACTGGAACACGACAAAGACATGTGCAACCAGGTTTGGTAATGGTCATCTCTATCAAGTTACATGGAAATCCAGGCAGCGGATCAGGAGTAGTCGGGACAAAGCTGATGTATTAAAACTTTTAAAGGGACATAACTCCAGCAAAAAGTAATCAACCGGAACAAGACAATGATATAAGCAAGCGAGTTTGGTTGAAAGCCGAATGATGGTTGACGAGAATTAGTCCGGACAAAGATTTTATATTAAAACGTTTTAAAGAGCCACAACTCTACCAAATATCATTCAACCGGAACACGACAACGACATGTACAACTAAGCTTGGTACTGATCATTCCTGACAGGTTTCACTGAAATCCAACTAGAGGTTCGGGAAAACTAGTCCGGATAATGTTTGTGTATAAGGGGCCATAACTCAAAAATCATTAAACCGGAACATGGCAATGAATTGCGCAACTAGGATTGGTACTGATCATTCCTGCCATGTTTCGTTGAAATCCAGACAGGGGATCAGAAGGACTAGTTTGTAAAGGTTAGTTAATTAAAACATTTAAAGGGCCACAACTCTGCCAAAACTCATTTGACCGAAACACAGCGATGATATAAACAACTAGGTTTGATACTTGTCATCCGTGCCATGTTTCGTTGAAATTCGGCGAGAGGTTCAGAAGCACTAGTCCGGACAAAATGTGTGTATTACAATCTGTAAAGGACCATAACTCCGCCAAAAATCTTTCAACCGGAACACGGTGATGATATGCACAACTAGGCTTGGTGTTGATCATCCCTGCAATGTTTCTCTGACATCCAGCCGGGGGTTCAGGAGAACTGGTCCGGGCAAAGCTTGTGTAGAACAACCTTTAAAGGGCCATAACTCCGCCAAAATTATTTCAACCGGGACACGGTGATGATATGCACAACTAGGCTTGGTACTGATCATCCTTGTCAAGTTTCGTTGAAATTCGGCCAGGGTTCAGCAGAATCAATCCGGACAAAGTTTGTGTAGTAAAACTTTTAAAGGGCCTTAACTCTGCCAAAGATCATTCAACCGAAACATGGTGATGAATGCACTAGGCTTGATATTGATCATCATTGCCAAGTTTCGTTGAAATCCGGCCAGGGGTTCAGCAGAACTAGTCCATACAAATTATGTGTATTAAAATCTTTAAAGGACCATAACTCCACCAAAACCCCATTCAACCGAAACATGATGACAATATGCACAACTAGGCTTGGTACTGATCATCCCTGCAAAGTCTTGCTGAAATAAGGCAAAATGAAGGCCGTATCATAACAATCTGGTAAAGTTTGGTAAAGATCGGATGAAAGATGAAGTAGCTAGAGTGTTAAAACTTTTTTCAATAATTCAAGGGCCATAGCTTTGGTGTTGCCCGAGCTTTCATCAATATCAACAATCTGACAAAGTTTGGTAAAGGTAGGATGCAAAATGGAGGCGCTAGAGTGTTGACAAGACAAAATAGAGCAATTTTCGTTAATACAAGGGCAATAACTCCGGTGTTACTAGTTCGATCTCGCTGGTTTTCAAACTCCTCGGAGCTTTCATTATATCAACAATCTGACAAAGTTTGTTAAATATCGGCTAGAAATTGGAGACAATAGAGTGATGACAAGACAAGACCGATCTGGCTAGTTTTCGAACTCGTCCGAGCTTTTAGTGATATTAATAACCTGGTAAAGATTCGATGAAAAATGAAGGTGCTAGAGTGTTGAAATCAAAAAGTTAACGGACGAATGGACGGACGGACGACGGACAAAAGACCATGGCATTTGGCCAGTAGATCTAAAAATGAGGCTCCAATTCTTCCCGGTCTTCCGTAACTACCATGAATGCAAGAACATCAACACAATTCGCGCGTCTGTCTATCTCAGCCTAAAACATAAGCTATAACTAATCCCAGTTGGACTGCGTACAAAACAGATACATAGTTATTACATTATTTTGAGGTGAGCTAATGGCATAAAACCTGGTCTATGTGTTC
Source organism: Cyrtodaria siliqua (assembly GCA_037043455.1). Classification (NCBI taxonomy): domain Eukaryota; kingdom Metazoa; phylum Mollusca; class Bivalvia; order Adapedonta; family Hiatellidae; genus Cyrtodaria; species Cyrtodaria siliqua. The sequence goes on from JAWPHD010006365.1 coordinate 100,997, forward strand.
TATTTTAAAAGGTGTGATTTCTTTAATGTGGTGGCATGGAACTCCGGCGCGTGACATGTCCTCCGTTCGTATATGAACTAAATGCTATCTCTGATCAGTATCTCCTTAATTGCTACATATGGATTTATATTAATTACAAGGCAAGGTAAAACTCCATTAAATAAATAACTAAATGTCGTTTGCCATATGTATTTGTGTGTTTGTCAAATGATATGTTCTACATTCGCGAATCTGTAAGATTTCCAGGTACCGGAATTCGACGTTTTCAGATCCTTTATACTTTTGTTAGTGCCTTTAGTATCGTGTATTTACCTCTCAGTTATATTCAATTAAGGCCGGTCATAATTTCTGAAATAATCTCATCTGAAATTATTTATACTTCGTTTAAAGAAATGCACACCTATAATCTGACTGTCTTACGATTGTAATTTAAATCAATTATTCGTGTCATTATATCCCATTTGCAAATATAAGTGTATTTAATACAATATCCAAAGGGTGAACATTTTTACTATCACCCTCTAATGAATGTGATATATATTTAATTATACTGAAATCCCCTCGGGTCAAAATAATGTTCATTTTCAGTACAGATTTCACTTTACCGGATTTTATTCTCAAAAGTTGCTATGAAAGTTATATCATAAGAAAATGAGTGGTAGTTAAATGAAATCGGTAAAGTACTTTTGAAGTTATGAAGCGTTAGAAATAGCAATGTCACCATTCTGGGCCAGTGATGTCGCCGATTGCTTTTAGCTAATGGTACGTTTTATACAGTTTATATAAAAATTGACCAATTACAAATATTTCTTCTGTTGTTTGTTGATGATACTGCTTTATTCTCATATTAAAGGAATGCCTTCAATATTTACTTAACCCGCTGCATACATATTGCCACAAGTGGGGTATTGTTGTTATTAATTTTAAAAATGGAAATGAAAATATAGAAGTCCATTTGACGGAAGTGTATTGCAAAATGTAAATAAATGCATATAACTAGGTGTCATATTTGCTGTTAATGGCTCCTTTTATCCTACACAGAAACGGTTTAGCACAGCAAGCGATGAAAGCTTTATTTTCAATCAACTCTTTATTTGATGTAGTACACTCAATATCACAGAAAAGATACAATTGTTGCATCAATTTTAAACTATGGTTGTGATCTATCGGGGTTTCATGCTGCTCCTGATATAGAGCGTGTTCATGTTAAGTGCAAACAACTAATAATGCTAACTAATAATTAGAAAATGGTTAATGTATAACATGTTATAATCTCAATTAGATCATGTTACAAACATACTAAAGAATAACACATGGGCATCTGAATTTAACAACTTACTTACTACTGAGCTTGGGTTTGAGTTACATATGGAATAATAACGATGTCACAACTATTCAGAAGGGTTATTGAGAGGATAATTGATCAATACCTACAAAGCTGGTTCTCCGGAACTGACCATTCCATAAGCTTGAAACATATAGAAATATAAAAACAAGAGGTCCAAGAGGGCATGTGGACGCTCTACTGGCTAAAGATGAAGTATGTGTATAAGAGACCATAACTCTGTCCAAAATCATTCAACCGGAACATGGTGATGACATGCGCAACTAGGCTTGGTACTGATCATCCTACTCCAGTTTCGTTGAAATCCGGCCGTTCAAGAGAACAAAGTAAGTTTATTTAAACCATAACTACACCAAAAGTTATTCAACCGGAACATGACAATGACAGTCGCAACCAAATTTCGTTGAAAGCGGTTGTGCAAAAATAGTCCAGACAAAGTTTGTGTATTAAAACCTTTAAAGAGCCATTCAACCAGAACATGAAAACAATATGCGCAACTAGGCTTGGTACTGATCATTCCTGCCAAGTTTTACTGAAATCAATCCAGGAGTTCAGGAAAACTTGTCCGAGCAAACTTTGTGTATACGGGGCAATACTGTGTCAAAAATCATTCAAAAAAAAACATTGTGATGATATGTGCAACTAGGCTTGGTACTGATCGTCACCGCCAAGTTTCGGTGGAATCCGGCCAGGCGTTCAGGAGTACTAGCCTGTATAAAGTTAGTGTAATAAAACATTTAAAGGATCATAACTCTGCCAAAAACCATTCAGCCAGAACATGGCGGTAATATGCGCAACTAGCTTGGTACTCAACATCCCCGCCAAAATTCGTTGAAATTCTCCCATAGCTCAGAAGAGACTAGTCTGGATAAAGTTTGTGTATCAATCACTTTAAAGGTCTATTACTCCGAAAAAAATAATTCAACCGGAACACGGCGATGATATGCACAATTAGGCCTGGTATGGATCATCTCTGCAAAGATTCATTGAAATCAGGTCAGTGGTTCAGGAGAACAAGTACGGACAAAATGTGTGTATTAAAACATTTAAAGGGTCATAACTCCGCCAAAAAGCATTCAACCGGAACACGGTGATGATATGCACCACTAGGCCTGGTACTGATCATCCCCATATCGATGTTAAAATTAACCAACTTAATGAAACCATACTCTATCTATTACTTATCGGAAGTCAGAGTATGGCAAACAGGTGAAATTTACATGCTACAAAATAAATTGTCTACGCCCATCTCGATGTTTAAATCAGCCCCGTGTGGTTCCCCGGGGCCCCCGTTTGGTCACGGGGCAAAGAATATTGCCACTGCTGATCCCTTTGGAGGGGTAGGCAGAGGGGTAGAATACCCCAAATTCATGTTCTTTTTAACATTTTTTGTTCATGTTCATTAAAGGTCTTCATCATGATCCCTGCATTGTTTCAGGTGCCATCTCGCTCACATCAAAAGAGCAGTGGAAGAAAAACAATAAACGTGGCTCCAGCGTAAATGGAGTTTCTACGATAGAATTTGCAGCAACTCTGCAGTTCAGGGTGAAAAGGTTCTAGGCCCATTTTCCATATTCTATCTCGATGAACATGGAGGATGAGCCTGGCATGTTCATGCCTGTTAGGCGCCATATAACCTGTTCATGTGTTGGTGCGCCTTAAAACCCCTATTCAATTCAATTAAATCATCCAACTCGGTGAGACCATACTAAGTCCATTACATATTTAGCCTTGGCCCTACTTAACACTTAATCCGCTAAACACGACTATAATAGCCTTTTCCTCCATTGTAAATCCAGATCAGCCTTTGAGTAACTCGCAGGCTGATCAGGGTTTACAAGGTCTGGCTGCTGATCAGTCATTTCCCCCAAAACACCCCTTTGTCACATAAATGGAATGGTCTTTGTTCAAAGAAAGAAAGAACAGTCCATTATATATATGTAGCAGGTTAAGGGTTAATTTGTCGACGGGCGGGTTAACCCGACGGGTAAACTTTCTATCCCGGTCACGTGATCGAGTTAAATCGGGTCTGAAGCAAAATAATTCAAAATGGCGGCGGTATTATGAATATGAACTTTGCTTCACTCTAAAACAGCTTAACAGATGTTGGTAAAACGTTAACAGTAATAATTTCATCAATAATTTCAGCAATAATTTCAGCAATAATTACAAAAACATACATAACTTAAAGCTAGTATAACTGAGTATAATGCTAGTGGGCGTTTATCTAAAACAAATGGGAGCGGTGGAACGCTTGGTTTACTACCAAATTCAAGCTACTGAAACATGACCAACAAACTCGTATATACACGCCTACTAAACAGTGACTCCAGCTCAAAAAAGAGCAATCGTAAAATGAGACAAAGTAACATCCGACCTAGAGACATCGTCAAGAAATGGCTGTCAAAATGTGAGTATGACCCATGTTTTAGCTATTTTTGTATTGTTTTAAGACATGAACTGACAAATCGGAGAATGTCCGTAAAACCCAACGATTTGTTCCATATAATGGTTTACCTTTGTTGTAGAACTTTTCTCCCGTGACCGGTAAGCTTGTTTAAATGACACATTTCGACATTCTTGTGTAGTTTAGTTCGAGTTCACACATTAAACATATTGTAACATCATATATTGGTCCAATATGATGATAGAAACAAATGAGCACCACAAATACACAGGAAAAGGCATTACTCGGGGAGTTATGCTGATTTTTTTATAAGAGCTGGAGACAACATACGAGAGCTGGAGACAAAACAGGGAGCTAGAGTCGATGCAATACTATTGCATACCATTATAAAACTGTATTAAACCAATTTTAAAAATCAGAAACTACCAATACCCCCACCATACTGTTAACCTTTATAGCTCAGTTTTGTATCAATTGAATTTTGTAAAACAAATTCCCACCACATGTGCTATTTCTTCAAGTTATTTTCTTCCTTTGTCAGTACTGTTGGATGTTTCATTCTTCATAAAATAGATATATATTTAACCAACGGCCATATTAGAAGGTAGTGCGTTTTAAAAACTGTCTTAACTAGGGGCACACTTTGTGCCGGAGCGTAAGTCCTGTTTATTGTTTTGCTAGGCGACCTATCAAAAAGATGATATAACGGGTGGTATCATGCAATTTAGAATCATTGGTAGTTGTAATGATGATTTAGTATACAACATGTATAACATAGCATACCCAAGTAAACTTGAAATAAAAATGTAAACAGAGGTCTTGAGTGATCGTTTATCTAAAATGATATTAAACGGGTAACATGCTAATAAATACAATATTTGTACACTCAAAGTTATTGTTCTATTCAAATTATAACTCTAAATGTCACACTATGAGGTAATTATAGCTGACGTCTTAGTATATATAGCGCTATCAAATATATGGCATGGCGTCATTATCCGTCATATTACTCTTGCGTGTTTTACCCTCAAACGGTTTCAGTTATGGTATAAGTTTTGCTTACGGCACACTAGAAACAGGAATGTGGACGAGTAATAACCATTTCAAACATATTGTACTGTAACTTCCTTGCCCTTGTACCTACTTTGAAAATTATTTTATTTCGATGTTTTCAGATGACGATTTTTAAAGGCAGACGACGAAAGTCATGGACACTTGCTCTGGGATAGAAAAGTTTACATCGAAAACAATCACTATTTAATTTTGAAAGTCCAGTTAACTCTAGTACACCTGCGAAAACAACAAATAAAAGAAAACATATTCTAGGAAGTTCAGCCAAAAAGTTAATAAATTGTCACGTAAGAATACATTATTTTCACCTATAAAATCTTCGTGTTCTCGCAAAATATCAAAAAGATCATTACAATTTTCATTCGAAGATGTCGAATCTGAAACGGAAACGGAAACGGAAAATGAGACATTGTTATACTCTATGGATTCTTTTGATAGTGATAGCTCGGAGAAAGAAATACAGACTCAGATGGAATGTAATGAAAGCATTTCAGAAAATGTCGTGAATGAGAATACATCTGTTTCGGATCTTTGGAGTGATGGGTTACCAGTTTTGGATGAGAGACATATTAAGGATGACTTCATTACGTTTCTGAAACTTATAAAATCCTGAGGATTTCCTCTTGATAACGTGGCATTAATGCGGTTCATAGATGTAATAAAATGGTTCAATTCTGAAGATGTACGAAGTGTAAGATATAATAACACTATCCTTAAGTTTTTTTGGTTAGGGAAGAAGTTATTCGGGGGTCGTTTTATCCGGTTTATGTCGGGTCCTAAAAATGAAACTGATTTCATACGTGGTAAAACATGTCTCAGTCCAATGAACTCAAAGATAAATTTTGCCTGCCCAAGTGAGTCTGTTTTATCAAATTACAATCCCCTAGGATATGATATCGCATTTGAATGTCGACCAGGGGTCGTGAAACAAATGATTGACCTCGCCACTAAAAACACTAACAGTGAAATGTCGTACGTGATTATGTTCGATGGTAAAAAAATTAAAAGGGGAGCTGATACCGATCTTCTCGGTTTTGAAGACGAACCCATAGCGGAAAAATGGGAAACATGGATTTGAATATAATTGAACAGACACTTGAACAACTTCAGACAATTAATAATTTGACTGAAAGTAACTGTGAAATCGACGATAAGCTTAAAACTGAATTAGGTAAAACCAATCGTGAATGTTTTACAGCAATCTCAAAAAACCTTATGGAAATGAGATGGCTTCGACAATCCAAGGAAGCATGCTTGTTAAAATACAAAGACAGAATTGCAAATTATCCTTCACTATGGACTCGTGTAGAACCGCAGGATACCATATTGATAACTGCATACAGGTATTCATGGAAGTACAATGGTATATATGACAAGCTGGAGCTTACCTAAATGGTACTTTCAAATCATTTCCCAAGTCCAAAGTCGTTTCAATAGAAAGTCACACAAATGTAAAGTTGTTAAAATTTGTATTGTTATAGTTGTGAAGTTGATGAAATGAGGACAACCTTTCAAAATGATGACATACCGACACATTTGATACAACAGAGAACAGAAAAATGGTACAATGCAAGGCATTGTCATGGCAAACAGAGTTCTACACCAAATTCAATTCTTTGAACAAACTTGAAAGGGGACCACCCAAGGAATATTCCTGTGAAGTTTGGTTGACATTGGCCAAGCGGTTTAGGAGGAGATGTTGTTTGAAGCAAAAAGGTAACGACGGACGACGGACACAGGGCGATCACAAAAGCTCGCCTTTGAGCCTTTGGCTCAGGTGAGCTAAAAATCCTAAATATTTAATACATTTTACCTGTTACTTCAAAGTATATACGGTACATCAACATCTGTCATTCAAATGTTTGTTCTTTTTATAGATACATGTTTACAGTTTCACGATAATACGGATTCAGTTTAAGCGAAAATCAATAGATTACATGTAAGCAGAACATCTGCGTAAGCTGGAAATATTTGGTTTAAATGTAAATAAATACATCACATTCAATTCATTTATTGTTTTGCGAACATATATACCGGGTGTATCGCTTCGTAGAAACCTACGATTAATTCGAATGTTACGATATCATCGGTCTCTTTCGATGATAACCATTACTCCAAATACGTAAGTTTTAAGTAATACTTCTAAATGCATCGACTCTAGCTCCCTGTTTTGTCTCCAGCTCTCGTATGTTGTCTCCAGCTCTTATAAAAAACTCATCATAACTCTCCGAGTAATGCCTGTGTATCTGTGGTGCTCATTTGTTTTTATCATCATATTGGACAAAATATGATGCTACAATATGTTTACACAAGAATGTCGAAATTTGCCGTATAAAAAAGCTACCGGTCACGGAAGAAAAGTTCTACAACAAAGGTAAGCCATTATATGGAACAAATCGTGGGTTTTACGGACGTTCTGGCTTGTACCCGGAGCATGACATTCTCCGATTTGGTTTAAACTTATTTTATTTCCAATATTTATACAATCTGTGAAAATGTACATAATACAAAATGTGAAAAAGGATTGGAACGAAAGCAGTTGCTTATAGAGTTCCTTTCCTTTTATGTCTTAAAACAATAAAAAATAGCTAAAACATGGGTCATACTCACATTTTGACAGCCATTTCTTGACGATGTCTCTAGCTCGGATTTTGCTTTGTCTTATTTTACCAAGTTTACGATTGCTCTTTTTTGAGCTGGAGACACTGTTTAGTAGGCGTGATATAAGGTAGTTTTACTGCGAACCTTTTTCATTTATTTACCTGATGGCGACAAAGCAACTGCCATTCTCTGAAAAATATTATAGCCGATGCGAGTTTCAAACCCATGTCGGATTGACGATCAATACACTTTAACACCAGTCCAATCCAAATAGTTGATCAGTAGCGTTATTTTTTATGGATATACTGTAAATAGTGTAGACGTTATCCTTTGTTAGTTTTGTGTGTATGTTCAATTAGTTACCAAGTGCTTACGTACATCAAAGACCTTCGAAAAAATGCTCCAGAAAATATAGATTACAAATTCCAACATTGGAATAGTATACGCTGAATATATACTACGTTTGTTTTGTTAAAAATAGCATTTATAACTCACCCAATGTCCATTATAAAACGAATATATAGTTAAAATGAAAATCAAACGTCAGAATGACTGGTTTACTCTGACTAACAGTCGTGCACACTCTGCAAATACCGTCATTCTTCAGAAGCATGCCTCGTGTACGATCGATGGATCGGTATGTTCAAAATCTTGACATTTTGTTAGCCGAAGCCAACGGTGCAGAAAATAGTAGACTGTTGCTCTATAAACAATATGTCCGTTAGCCACACGTGTTGATGTATGACTTGCGTAGCACGTTTGTTATTTACAATACAGATGAAGGTTTTATCACTTCGTTCATGTAAATAAAATATAGATGAAACAATCGGTTAAATGACATTGCAAAACGTTGATGATAACTTTGATTTTGAATGCAAATTTGTTTTGGCGGAAATCTAAGGCACGTCATACAAGGATGACGTAACCAATATGATGACCATCTAGATACATTAGAGTTATGCTTCGAAGAAGTGAACGAGCTGTTGCGAATGCTCCGACTATTGGAAGTTAGAGTATGGCAGACAGATGCAATGGACATACTACAAAACAAATCTACTCTATATATTACTTAAAATAACACATCACACCATCCAAATAAAAGAACGTGTACATTATTAGTTATTTGGATTGTTGACAGGGGACATGGGCTCACATTCCCTGCCTGGAAATTATATACTTTTATATATACTATTATAGATGGAAAGCGCAGAAAATCGGTAGGGAAGAAACAGTAAACAGTTTCCACAACGAATCGTGTATTGAAGGTATGAGGCGCCCATGGGGAAATTGTCAAACGTTCACGTCACGAGACGTAGATATGGGCTCATGTCTACGACGCATTGACCAATGGAACCTCGAGAATATTCTTTGCATTATGATAGGTATATGACATGCTGAGGACACATGACGAAATGTATCTTAATATGGGATACTGATGGAACCCATTGGAATGTACCTGTATATGAGATACTGACGGAACCCATTGAAATGTACCTGTATATGGGATACTGATGGAACCCATTGGAATGTACCTGTATATGGGATACTGATGGAACCCATTGTAATGTACCTGTATATGGGATTCTGATGGAACCCGTTGGAATGTACCTGTATATGGGATACTGATGGAACTCACTGGAATGTACCTGCACGTATATTGGATGCTGATGGCATGGACATGGTGCCAATGACTATGCTGATGAAACGTTAACATTCTTTGTCACGGATAACCGTCAGTTCCTTGGGCACCCGTCAGAGTTAGGGTTATGGTTAGGGTTGGGGTTTGATTTATTGTTAAGGTTAGTGGACGTTTAATAACGTTAAAACAAACAAAAGTGAAGAACTTTTTTTCTGGTAAGCTTGCTTGAGATTAATTGTTAAAAAAATAAAAGACATTCTCAGGCTAGCTTCTCCCATCAGAGTTTCTCTTTCCCTGATCCTCGCGAGTAGAAAAACTGACTGTAGTCCATGCCAAAGAACGCCTATACTCAGTTGCAAAAGAAACTGGACACTTTCAAAATTTTACTTTACACCCTATCCTTTTTATCAAGGACAGTCATTTAATGAATCGACCTATTGAACAACAAATGACAACATGATATTGGCATTGGAATGATACAACCTTTGGTACCAAACATGGCGTATTCCGTTTGGAATTTGTCAATTTAATTATAAAAAAACTTTATACAATTAAATCTAAGCAAAACTCATTATCCACCTTCTTTTGCAACTGAGTATATTATAGTCTATTATAAACAGTACATTGTAACAAAAATAACGTGTATACGTTACCAATGGGAGATGCTAGCACGAATAACAATATCGCCAACATGGCTGAATCCAGTGAATCACTTTCTGACTTAGTAGCCGAAACTTCAGATACGAACACTTGAAATCCAAGAACAACTACTATTTAAATGTTAAGTTCATAGAAATACAGTATCTTCGTCTAAACTAGCCTTTAAAAGAAACATTATGCTCGTTATCAATTGCTTAAAAAAGTCCCAAATAACGACCGTCGGACATATTCATGTTACCAAAGAAAACTTCCTGATTGTTCCGTATCTAAGGGATATTACGTTATCGCAATATTACGTTATCAGCATGCGTGTACTTCATTATTTAGTTTTCACAACTCTTTATCATGTGTATGTTTTTTTCCTGTTTGCATTTTAAGTTTCTGTTTACTTACTGTAATAGAATGTTGTTTAACCTAGCCTGGACACATCCATTATTTCTAGGTAGTCCCTACACTGTACCGTCATTAGTTTACGATAGTCCTTCGGCTTACCCGTCCATTGTTTGACATAATCCCTGTATATGCTATAGCCCCGTTCATTATTTACGGTAATCCATAAACGTCCAGTGCAAGGTATGGTAGCTATTCCAACCACAAAACACTTTAAGCATATGGTTTCGAGGTATTGCCATTCTATGACTTTCAGACAGCTCTATAGAGCAATTGACTATTACAAATACTCATTTATTGTTGTACAATGGAATTCACTCCCAGCTGATGTTGTGTTGCATGAAGATTTTTGATACGTTCAAGTTTGCTCGACCATTATTTCACGTTAAGTCCTTTGACTCACCCCGTCCATAACCTTACGGTTGTCCCTAGATTGTCCCAATCCTCTTTTGTAAAGTAGTCCCAGGATTGACACACATCTATTATTTCACGGTAGTCACTAGACTGACGTCATGAAAATTAAATAATTTCACGGTAGATATAGTCCCCATATATTGATCACATCCATTATTTCACGGTAGATATAGTCCCTATATACTGATCACATCCATTATTTCACGGTAGTCCCTATATACTGATCACATCCATTATTTCACGGTAGTCCCTATATACTGATACCATCCATTATTTCACGGTAGTCCCTATATACTGATCACATCCATTATTTCACTGTAGTCCCTAAATACTGATCACATCCATTTTTTCACGGTAGTCCCTATTTACTGATCGCATCCATTATTCCACGGTAGATCTAGTCCCTATTTACTGATACCATCCATTATTTCACGGTAGTCCCTATATATTGATCACATCCATTATTTCACGGTAAATCTAGTCCCTATATACTGATACCATCCATTAGTTCACGTTAGTCTCTATATACTGATCACATCCATTATTTCAGGGTTGTCCCTATATACTGATACCATAAATTATTTCTCGGTAGTCCTTATATACAGATCACATCCATTATTTCACTGTAGATCTAGTCCCTATATACTGATACCATCAATTATTTCACGGTAGTCCATATATACTGATACCATCCATTATTTCACGGTAATCCCTATATACTTATCGCATTCATTATTTCACGGTAGTCCCTATATACTGATACCATCCATTATTTCACGGTAGTCCCTATATACTGATACCATCAATTATTTCATGGTAGTCCCTATTTACTGATACCATCCATTATTCCACGGTAGTCCCTATATACTGATACCATCCATTATTCCACGGTAGTCCATAGAATGACTTCATGCGAATTACATTATTCCTCGGTATTCCCACTTATACTGATCCCATCCATTAGTTTACGATATTCTTCAGGCTGACCTCGTCCATTACCTTACGCTAATCCATAGAATGATATCTATAACTTATATACAAATTATGTGTTAATATTGTGCTAGTTTGATGTCATGTTGTTTCCAATGTGAATATAATACTAAGGGTTTATTACAACGGTAATTAAAAGGTAAACATATTTAATACTGAGGGTGGGGAGTGTTTATTTTGACGACTTTTATTTTATTTATTCATTTAAGTTTGAGAGGTGGGATTCTCAATTCCAAAACGTATATTATTTTCCTGAAGTTCAAACCAAGAAACACAGAATACAAAAACGTAGTATATCTATTTGATTTTTAACCACATTTAGCACAGCCGCCATCTTGGTCCTAATCAGACTTTATACGTAGTAGCAATTGAATTGAATTGAGTTTTAAGGCGCACCAACACATGCAATTTTATATGACGCCTAGAACCTTCTCAATTGCAGAACTGCAGAGTTGCTGTAAATTATGTTGCAGACACATTTACGTTGGAGCCAAGTTTATTATATTTCTACCACTACTCTAGTGATTTGAGCGAGATGGCACCTGAAACAACGCAGGGGTAATGATGAAGACCTTTAATGAGCGTGACCAAAAAATGAAGATAAAATGAACATGAATTGGGGGGTGCGGGTGGGTGATGATGGGGTTCTACTCCTCTGCCTACCCGTCTAACGGGATCTGCAGTATATCTAGTAGCACCTATATACAAATATGCATGTATATTAGTACTAACTTGGGTCTATTGATCTGTTGCTGAATTTAAGAGTTCCGAGTGCCAGTGATTAAGAATATTACACAACGTTACCAGTTCTCTGTGATGTAACTGTTCATTTTAAACAATTATGTTCCCAAATGTAAGGTTTAACATCCCCATCAATTCCAAAGGTCCTGTAGTGGCTCCATTCATGATAAGATTATTCCAAAAATGTAGTGTGTGGTGGCCGAATTGATGTCATTGAAACGTACATTTTGAGGTATGGGAGAGGCATATTGAGGTGGACAGTTACGCATGTTTCCATTAATTTTAACTACACAAAAACAGAAGTATTAAACAAGCAAACACATTGGTTAAGGGTGAGGGGTTAAGGGTGAGGGGTGAGGGCAGGAGATTGATTTATACTTTAAAGTAGGTATAAGCGTCGAACAGGAGATGTAGCTTTCACAGAACACAGTCAACCAAAAACACGCATCGAAACAAACAACAATTACAAAGTTAATAAGGAGCAAGGCATGTACCATCACAAATACAGACGGGTTGACAACAGGGCTAATTTCGAAGACAAATCGGATATACTGTATCGGTCCCGTCCGTGAGTCTGTCAGCAGGTCCGTGCGTGCATCCGTCTGTCAGTTCGTCAGGCGATTTTGCTCTTAGCCAGAACACCTCCTTGAAATGTTGAAGAAGGGTTTTCATGTTTGGCACAGTGGTTGCTTAGAATGTGCAGATGACAACACATGTTTCGAATCCAGGGTTTGACCCCTGGTGCCGGAGGTCATGGTCATAAGGCTAATTTCTCCAAATGAACATTAAATCTGCTTCTGTTGCTGTAATGTTTTCTGAAGTAATAACTTAAAGTAATGTTATCAAAGTTGAGAACAAATTTTGCGAAAGTATTAACTTAAAAATCTGTTAAACAAATTAGTGCATAGTAGGTGAATGGATGATATTTATTTAAAACAAAATGCTTAAGTATACTATTGCACCACGAATGTACAGTTATGTTTGAATATGCGCTCGGTATATGTTTAAAAATAAGATGTAGGTTTCATTTCTAAACAAACTAATTCCAGAATAATGTCATTGGTCCGCCAACAATCAGGGAATAAAGTTCTTTTAAATCTATGACATATCATTGGTCTGCAAACAACCAGAGAATAAAGTTCTTTTAAATCTATGACATAGAGAATACAGTTCCTTTAAATCAATGACATATCATTGGTCCGCCAACAACCAGAGAGTAAACTTCTTTTAAATCTATGACTTTTCATTGGTCCGCCAACACCAGAGAATAAAGTTCTTTTAAATTAATGACATATCATTGGTCCGCCAACAACCAGAGAACTTAAATTAATGACATATCATTGGTCCGCCAACAACCAGAGAATAAAGTTCTTTTAAATATATGACATATCATTGGTCCGCCAACAACCAGAGAATACAGTTCGTTTAAATCAATGACATATCATTGGTCCGCCAACAACCAGAGAATAAAGTTCGTTTAAATCAATGACATATCATTGGTCCGCCAACAACCAGAGAATAAAGTTCTTTTAAATCAATGACATATCATTGGTCCGCCAACAACCAGAGAATAAAGTTCTTTTAAATCAATGACATATCATTGGTCCGCCAACAACCAGAGAATAAAGTTCTTTTAAATCTATGACATATCATTGGTCCGCCAACAACCAGAGAATAAAGTTCGTTTAAATCTATGACATATCATTGGTCCGCCAACAACCAGAGAATAAAGTTCGTTTAAATCAATGAAATATCATTGGTCCGCCAACAACCAGAGAATAAAGTTCTTTTAAATCTATGACATATCATTGGTCCGACAACAACCAGAGAATAAAGGTCTTTTAAATCAATGACATATCATTGGTCCGCCAACAACCAGAGAATAAAGGTCTTTTAAATCAATGACATATCATTGGTCCGCCAACAACCAGAGAACAAAGTTCGTTTAAATCTATGACATATCATTGGTCCGCCAACAACCAGAGAATAAAGTTCGTTTAAATCAATGAAATATCATTGGTCCGCCAACAACCAGAGAATAAAGTTCTTTTAAATCAATGACATATCATTGGTCCGCCATCAACCAGAGAATAAAGTTATTTTAAATCAATGACATATCATTGGTCCGCCAACAACCAGAGAATAAAGTTCTTTTAAATCTATGACATATCATTGGTCCGCCAACAACCAGAGAATAAAGTTATTTTAAATCAATGACATATCATTGGTCCGCCAACAACCAGAGAATAAAGTTCGTTTAAATCAATGACATATCATTGGTCCGCCAACAACCAGAGAATAAAGTTCTTTTAAATCAATGACATATCATTGGTCCGCCAACAACCAGAGAATAAAGTTCTTTTAAATCTATGACATATCATTGGTCCGACAACAACCAGAGAATAAAGGTCTTTTAAATCAATGACATATCATTGGTCCGCCAACAACCAGAGAATAAAGGTCTTTTAAATCAATGACATATCATTGGTCCGCCAACAACCAGAGAATAAAGGTCTTTTAAATCAATGACATATCATTGGTCCGCCAACAACCAGAGAATAAAGTTCTTTTAAATCAATGACATATCGTTGGTCCGCCATCAACCAGAGAATACAGTTATTTTAAATCAATGACATATCATTGGTCCGCCAACAACCAGAGAATAAAGTTCTTTTAAATCTATGACATATCGTTGGTCCGACAACAACCAGATAATAAAGTTATTTTAAATCAATGACATATCATTGGTCCGCCAACAACCAGAGAATTAAATACGGTCATCAATAAAAGGGTTTTCATTTCTAACACGCACATGTGGCGAATTTATGAATTAAGTGCCTTAAAATTCCATTGATGTAGATAACGTGTAAGTGGGCGTTCTCAATTTATACTGAAATTAAAATCTAGAAGTTGAACTTTAAATAGCATAGCCAGTGTACGTAACAAAACCATTGAGGAGTTTCCTGCTAATTATGGACACTTTATGGACGTATCTGTAAAGAATGCGTTTGAGTTTTGCAACGTAGTAGTAATGTATTTAGGTCTTTGATGTGGACATGAAATTAAATGAAGCAAAGATAAATATGGCATTATTGTTAAATGCGGAGTGGAAATATTCGCAGTTATGACTTATCCCTTCTAATCCCAACAACCACAAACACATTTTAAATAAGCAGTCTCTTTTAACAACACATAGTTATGTTTGTTATGCGTGTAATCTCATTGAAAAGGGGGAAATTATAAATCTACTTAAATAATTTTACATGGTATTCTGAGTCTTTTTTTTAGATGATCATGACAAACATAGTAATCAATATGCATTATCCAGTTTGTAAATCCTCTCTCTCTCTCTCTCCCTCTCTGCCTCGAAAGTGCTTGGAGCTAGTGCGAAAACATGATAACCTAGAACAATATACTCGCAGGTAAAACACTAGAATATCAGGCATCAAAGAAATACATAGACAACGACACATATAACATTGTATGTACATTTGCCAAAAATGTCCTCAATATTTCAGTCCTCAATTGTCTCTTGTGTATATTAAAGATCTGCCTGAAAATATCACCTCACAAGTAAAACTTTTTGTTGACGACACAGCAATTTAGTTGACTATATATTGACGACGAATAAACAGACGAAAACATCATACAGAAAGATTTAGACACACTTCAAAGGTGTAAGACTAAGTGGGACATGGAATTTAACGCATCAATATATGAAGTCGTTAGAATCCCAAGGTCAAAACACTCTCTTCCCACAAGTTGTATTCTTCACGGACAGACACTTAAGAGTGCTCGCTCTTGGAATACACACGTCAACAGGGTAGCAGGTACGGCAAACCAAACGCTTGTCTTTGTTAAACGGAATTTAAAGGTGAACACTCCAGAACATAAGGAGTGTGCATACAATGCCCTTGTACGTCCACATCTGGAGTATGCCAGCAGCATTTAGGACCCACACATTAAGTCCAGCATTGACTTGAAAAGTGCAACGCCGAGCAGCACGATGGACGTTAAACAACTATTCGAGCTACTCGAGTGTTACTTGTATGTTGGAGAGACATGAATGGAGGCTGTTAGAGCAACGCCGAGCAGATGGACGCCTGGCTTTTCTATAACATATTGCATGGTATGGTAGCTATCCCTCTTCCAAAACACTTCGAACCCAACCATTGGGTGGTTTCGAAGTAGTGTCGCTTCATGACGTTTATACAGATCCATACAGGAGTTGATTACTATAAGTACTCATTCTATAAGTAATCATTCTTTCCTGTAAATGATGTCCAATGGAATTCCATGGAATTCCCAGCTGATGTCGAGCTGCAGAAATATCTTGATTTGTTCAAGCCTTCTGTCAGCCGCATCCATCACGTCAGACCTTAAGTGCATATGACTGTTTAACCCTGCTTTCAACTTTGTATGCTGTTTTTAACACCTTTACACTGTTATTCTCCCAAACCTCTTGGTTCTACCTATTATTGTCTACTACCTAGACACGATGATGATGATGTCTAAGGTTGAACGTCCCTCTACCATATGAGCCCCCGGGAAGAACCCCCGTTGACTCGGCATTATGTCTGGACTATTGCGTGAGTGATTGTGTGTACTGCTATGTATCTATCTACAGCCTACTTGAAGCAGATATAGTGCTGCCACACTGGAATACCACGCCGTAGTACATGATACCCCACCCAGACACATTATTCTGACACCGGGTTGACCAGACGTAGTACTACCCATTATTTGCTTTTCAGGCATGGGTTACAAGTAACTACTCCATTTTTAAAGTCTTTGGTATGACGCGGTCAGAGGACTCGAGCCCACGACCTCCCGAATGCAAGGCAGACACTCTAACCACTACACCATAATGCTTCGGTTAACTAGACACAAAGCGCAGTTGCCCGTTTTTGCCCGTGGAGCCGGGTGGCAAAATATAAGGATATATAGATAGATAGATATTGATCTCAACCAAGCAGTTCTCGGTCTATGTTTACAACTTACGATTTGCTGGGCCATACGCCTTGTCGATTCACACGTTTAATACACGGAGCCCACATACAGTTTATTGATGAAACATATTTGTTTTTATTTTTACATGTTTGCCTTAAATGTACCGATAACTACATACAGGACCTGCTTATTATACGTCTATCTACAAACTACATACATGTTTTATACCAGTAGGTGTCAATAGACGTGTGACGTATACTTTACATAAAAAGCCAATAAATCGATGTCATTACACGCTCCGTTAAATTCAGTGAAACAACGCTCCGTATTATATTAACATACACATTGATGAAATCACTATAACAACCATATACATACTGGCTACCTAAACAGTACATATTACATATAGGCCGTGAGCTATTAAGGTAAACCCTCCCTCCCCCGGGGAATTTTTGTAGACCCTATTTATCTGAAAGCCCATTATGTTTGTAGTATTTTGTAACTTGTCTGCCGTCTGAGCGGTGGGGCTTTATCGTGTTACAGGGTGTAGAATACATTACTTATAAAATATTAATTTGACTGTATTTTGAAAATTTAAAAGGTATGGAAGAAAGGGTTTGTATTTTAAATTGCTTTCCATGCTTTTTATAATACAAACTTTCGTTTCACTTACTTTTTATAGAATAGTTTATTTCAAATCCAAAAGGCATCTGCCCGTGAGGTACAAATATGAAAATATAATAAATACACACACCTAAACCTTTAAATACATACGCACATACATGTATACTCATACACATATATATTAATACAGTACTTACAAAAAATATATACTTTAAAACACGCACATATCTACATATATAACTAACCGTGCTAATTATCAAAATATAATATTTCATTTCTTAATCTTAATCATATACTTTGGATACCTGTAATATTTAGCCTACGTTGCCGTAATTTACTTGTTAAATTAAGTTAAGTAAACCTAAGACATCAAGAACATTATTGATGTTAAATCCGAAAATTGTTCCAAAGTTTACAGATATCAGAGACATACGTGTCCATGATGTTAATACTGTTTGGTATTAAATCATTTTCTATTTTCTGCATGTTAAAATAAATTAGAGCAAATCAACCAATAAACTGTGAAAGTTTTATTGCAACATTCATGTATACATGATGTATTTTAACAATTCATTTTATTATTTATGCTTTTAAAATACAAAATGTTGTTTCACTTAATGTTTATACCTTGGTTACCTGCGTTATTAATCCTACGTTACCGTAATTTACGTTACCTCGTTGAATCAATGTGTTTGGTTATATTCAATATTTTAAAACATTATTTTAAACGTCATAGATTATTACAGACATACGTATCCATGATGTGAACAGTGTTTGGTTATTTTATTGTCCGTTACATTGTGTGTTTTGTTTTAATAATTAATAATAATGTTCCGTGTGTTACCAGAAACCTAGAAAGAATCAGCCAATTAACTAATAAATATGCTATTACAACATTCCTCTAGCCGTCATCGATGGTAACAACAAAGTTTGAAAAGACATCAAAATATGTTTATTAAACGTTACGTAAGTTTGAAAAGACATCAAAATATGTTTATTAAACGTTACGTATGTCACCAATTAAATTTACATCATTTTATTTAAATACGACATTTAAGTATCAAATGCAAACATAGATGTGTATATTGTTTCCTTTATATTCTGTTTAGACTTCTTTAAACATTGAGCAAAATGACATTTGCATATAATTTACAAACTTGTAATGCTAATGTATTCATATATTAATCAACTGTAATAAGTTATTATAAGCAATGTCAGCATATTCACAAATATATTAAACTTTAATAGGCTTTAACACCGGTGCAGTCAAACGTGGCAGACCATCTTCCACTGTCACCGATGACGTTTTTCTTCGTACAGTCACGTTCCTCGAAGAAAACGGCGAGGAACAAATACGTGTCAATGATTTAATACTTAAAATGGAAGAATTTCTAGTAGATTCTGGTGTGGAACCGTATAGCTTTAAATACATGAAGAAACGTCTTCTACCACTTAAAAGACAGAAAAGTTATAACAGAAATAAAAAGATTATCGGATGTAGTTACTTTTAGAACTACTGCTTCTGCGCTTCTGCATAATTTCTACTGCGAGCCCAAAAAGTGCGAATTTAATGTTAGAAAAGCTACGGATTATTGAGACCGCGGCAAATCTGATACGAAACGAAAATACGTCTGTTCGGATGCTGCATGTAAATTCTACCCAGATTTTGACGAAATATCGTCTAAACAAGCCAATTCGTAATAGATTGTTCCAACTCTTAAACTCTTTTTGAAAACTTTATTTACGGGAAAAGACGTTGATGAGCAATTTACATCGACTGGCCAGGAAATCATGCAATGTGTTCGACCACGATCGATTATTGCACCTTTAAATTGGACTTGGGGTTCAAATGCACAGGCAGCTCGGATCTAAATTCCTTATTGATTCACACTTTAAACTTGGCTTTTCTGCTTCATACTCCGAAGTACAGAAATATGAGCAAAATGCGGCGGTTCATCAAGGTGTTGATATGGAAGGAATACAAAACGGGGCATGTCTTCATTTTATTGCAGATAATGTGGATCATAATACTCGCACTTTCGATGGCCTGAACACCTTTCACGGAATGGGTATTATCGCAACTGTTACACCAGGCAATGTTAAATGCAAACCAGTTCCAAGAATAAGACTCCCAGCGAATGAAGGTACTGCTATTGGGAAAATACAACTTTCCTATTTCATGCCTAAGAACAATTGCAAGCCAGCCTGTCAAATTTATGGAAATGTTAAATGTCCAGCAATCGTGCAAATATTCATACAGTCTTTCCTATCAGACCTTGCATTCTCAGTACTTTGATTACTTATCCGATTGCCAAACATGCCATACGGTTGTATTATTGAAACAAATTTTGCAAGCAGGATCAGTACGTCTGTGTAAGGAGAACGTACCACGAGTGTTACTGATGTTGGTGAGGATTGACAATGATATAATCATTCTGATGTCTGCTTCCTCCTTAGTATAATGATGAAACATATCTTCCTGATCATCAACTATGACAGATATGTCATCTGCAATGGTAAGCCGGGGACATTTTTTCACAGACAAAGTGGGTTTCACTGCCTTGGAGCTTTGGTGCATATGTGTATGTGCATGCTGGCTGGGGATTCAGCTCGCCTCTTGAACTACTTGATAGATGTAGGGACGTAAGTGTCTGTCATAAAGTGGACTTAAGGTGCTTTGGAAAGTAGGTCAAATACCAGTTCTGCCAGATCGCAAAGGTATCAGGAACTGAAGGCTGATTCTGAGGTGTTGCGTTACCTTCACACACATACACAGTATATGCAGCAGGTCGCTGTGTAGTTGGCTCCATTGATGCCTCTAAGCTGTGGAGGAGTTTGGCTTTGTCAGTTCTAACTGAATTGCATTCAGCTGTTGCAAAGGGCCATGGTACTGAGCCTTGAGGATTTGATAGCATCAGTTTAAGATCTTTATTATGCCTGATCAATAAGGGAACTAATTAACCAATTATATTGTGTTCTGCTTTGATCTAAATCAATTTGTTCTTTGTGTATTTCAGTTGATGAAAAGGTTTAAAACTTGGCTCTCTTGATTGGATCGTGGAATGGGATCGGGTCGGCGTGCCACAAGTCATTGTCAAACTAGTTCATGACCATCTCGGTCGGATGCTGCAATATATCATCAGCAACATCTCTCTGTGCTGGAATACCGGAAGATGAGCAGTATAACTCGTAGTCACTGATATCAACTCGGAATGCACTTGTGAAACCAATGCCAGATTCCGTGGCTCTTCTCAAGTTTTTCTCAGTGTTCTTTGTTTGAGATGGATGCAGTTCTTTATGCGAATCAATATCTCCTGATGCCATATTTGCCATCTGAATAGTGACCTCTACCAGCTTTACAATGACGTGTAATGCACGAACGATAAGACCAGCATGCTACATAATTTCTACTGAATCCAATGATACTACCCTGGAAATTTGCATGTTGATTCATAGTTTCTTAATAGCATAGCTTTGTGATATGTGGACGAGGGACACTGAACCTCCTGTTTTGGAGAAGTTCATTTGACCCGGGGAAGAGTTGTGTCCAGACTCGTGGGGTCATTAAATATACTGGAATGTGTCTGACGTAGTTTCGATGATCATACTCAAAGAACAGTGGACATTGACGGAGAGTGAAGATATATGCATGTCAAGGTCATTTTCCTTTGTGTTTGTCTTTGATAAGAGTTAGTATTATTAGTATTGTGTCCAATAACATGTACTAGTAACCAGAATAAGGCAAGACTAACTTACATTGGATGGTGTCAAAACGAGATTATTCTTTGGGGTTTGTCTCAAAAGCAAGATACATTGTAACAAAGGGACGATTCCATAACTAGTAAAAAAAACTCATTTTCAATAACCGATAAGCTCCCAGTAATTTATTGTGCAATTACTGTTTTTCTGATTTATGAACCGTTTTAAAAGATTTTTTATTTGATTTTTAGATATTATTTTTATTTTATTTATACAAATGAATTACATTACAGTTTTTAAATAGTCATAGTTAAAAGTGATATACCAGCACCTTTATTATTAGCAACATCCAATATTACATATAACTTAAAATTGGTGTTTATTTTACATATCGTAACATGAATATCTTTTTTTTATTTATTTATATGTTCATTCATTTATATATGCATTTAATGAATAACATTTTAAAATAGTCACCGTTTAAGTAAAGAACCAGAGCCTTTATTTCGGAAACATTCAATATGACAAATAACGTTAAATGGTAACGTAAATTTCGTGTTTATATCAGGTAACGTAAACTACATCGTCTTTAGGAAATTTGTTTTATTTGCATTTGATTTTGATTTTTAACATGTTTGATAAATAATATAAAATATACATACACTTTTGCTGCATGTAGACAATTTTAGATTGTATTATATTATCAAAACACGAAAATGGTAACGTATTTCGATTGGTGATCACGCCCTCAACTCTCACTTGGCAACCATACTTCATTTTGTAGCAAATGTGATACCCTTTCAGGAAAGTATATTCTTCAGAATTCACCAAGGGTGGCCGTGGCATCTTTTGGTTACTTACGGTCTAGTTATTTTTAACTGTATTTATGATTGTTTGATAACGAACGGAATGTAACGTAAATTACATTATTTTTTAATATATTTATAATATTGAAAAGGCTGTTTACATTAAATTATTCATATATAACATAAATATAGTAGTATGGGTTGTTCATATGCACATTTTTACTCATACTCAAATTTATTGAACGTGATTTGGAATTGTAATAGAATTGTAATGGTAACGTAATTGTCACGGGCGTTACATACAAATGCCACAACGCTCAGATGGCAGACAAGTCTCAATTTGAAGCTTTTTCATACCCCATAAAATTCCCCGGGGTTGGGTGGGGTGGGGGGGAAGGGTGGAGAAGGGTCTATAGCCAGCTCACGGACTAATAGTATTCATGCACATACAGTTTAAATACACAGTTATTTCAATATTATCTTAATATCATATTTAAATTATTCTGAATGCATATTTCTGTTGGCGACATTTTGAGAAAGAGTCGATTCTTACGCATGGCGGGAGGTACACAGTATTGTTTCTATCCAGGAAAAAGTTGGTGGTTTGCCGCCACCATGAAAATGTTAGCTTATAATGTGCTGAAAATGATAGCCTATACTGTGCTGAAAATGATAGCCTATAATGTGCTGAACATGACTAAACACCATTCAACCAATCAAACTTTAGGAGAGAATTTAAGGCGACGTATGGTACTATGACGTAACCAATATGAGTTCCTTCTACATACATTCGAGATCAATCGTGAAAACTCTGGCAATATCCAGCTACGATTTATCACGATTTATCTTCATCTTCATTTTTATTAAATTGGTTTAACAATTTGTTTGGGTTGTTTTGTGTTTTTTTTTTGCTAATCTTTGCTCACTCGCCTCGCCCGCCGCCCCCACCCCCACCCCCCCCCCCCCCCCCCCACAACCCACCACTCTAAAATCCTAAACGCCACCCCCTCATGTCGTACGCATATGATTGCGTGTACTAAAACGGATATAAGCAACACGGAAACAAGTTAAATAAATGTAGAGATATGAACTTTTATGTTACTGTAGTTTTTTTGTTGCTAATCTTTGCCCCCCCCCCCCCCCACCATCATCCACCCCACCCCGACCCCAACCGTACCGGCCACCCCCTCCTGTTCCTACGCTATGATTGCGTGAACTAGACCGAATATTTACAACACAGAAAACCAGTTAAATCAATACAATGTGGAAACCAGTAAAGTCAAAACAGCGTGCATACTTGATAAACCCGTGGACTTTACCCAGTAAAGTCAAAACAGCGTGCATACTTGATAAACCCGTGGACTTTACTCGGTGAAGACATTAGATAACTGGATAAGCATACTGTTGTACTGTTACACAGTATGCATATTTCAATAGGTCTACTAAAATGTCGCTTGAAGGATTTAATGAAAGTATCGGTGGAAAATGGCATTTGCACAGAAATGAAGGTTTCGATGAGTACCTGGCTGCCATGGGTAAGACCAATATTTTCGTTCATAAGACCAATATTTTCTTTCATTTGATAATTGACATTACTGATTTTAGTACACGAAGATGTGGAGCATATCAGCTGGTGCGTGTACTAGTCAAATACACATGCATATATGTATACAATGTAAACATTGTACTACACATGTATTACAGTGCATGTATATATACGAGGGTGTAACCCCCCTCCCCGGTGGAATCCGGAAAACCAAATAAATTGAGACCGGATCCGGAATACTTACTTACTTTTAGAGTCTTAATTACAGCTCTTTCAGCTGAAAACTGTGCCCTTATTTAGGCTAAATATATTGGATTTCGGTACCAAAAAAAATAATTAGGTTATTGGTGATGGAGCTTTAAATACCGACCATTGACGACCATTGGCGGTGATAGTAAAATAACGATCATTGGCGGTGATAGTAAAATAACGATCATTGGCGGTGATAGTAAAAAAATTGTTTGTTAATTTCTTGTACAAACACTTATCTAATGGATACATCTCTGTTATTTCTTTAAAGAATGTTTATATGAAGTCAGCTGCCTCTTTTTCTGATGGTATTTCAGTTGTACTTTGTGCTGTTTTCTGAAAAGCAAATAGCCGATATTTGTCGGATATTTCGACAATAAAACACGCTTAAAAACATATTTTAATGAAAAAACACGATATTTGTTTAAAATTACATATTAAATATTTTAATTTTACAATATGCAAACTTTGTAGGCAGAATTCAATGTTTTATTTCATACACCAGCCAACCCCGTTTTTCCTTCTTGGAGAAGGCGTTGGATGGGGTATGAAAGTTAATACTCGGACCACGTAATGCAATATATACATAAATAATAGCCCATTGTTCAACTTGAACAAAACTGCATAATGGGTGAATTCTTTTGCAGGTATTATCTGACGAAATATCAAATTTGACATGAAATTAAAATAGGAAGTATTTTAACAATGTTTAGGCTTACAACGCTATGTGCATTACGTGGTCCTGCCCTTATTCCATTAAGCGATGGGAAAGCTTAATTTAAAAGGATTTTATAACTGATATTTCGACAATAAAACACGTTTAAAAACTTTTTTTTTTACTAAAAAACAATGCGAAAGCCTGTTTAAAAGGACCTATTACATGTTTTAATTTTACAATATGCACTTGTTTAAGCCTAAATTAAGGTTTTATTTCATACCCCAGCCAACGCCGTTTTCGCTTCTTGGAGAAGGGGTTGGATGGGGTGTGAATGTTAATACTCTGACCATGTAATCGCCACGACTACACAACAGTAGTGTTATTATTTACTGGTCCTTTGGGATCATCAAGCTCATTCTGTGTTGCTTAAGCCGGTGTTAGGAGGCGTGAGAAGTTTTGTATCTTATAATTACCTCTCATGAACAGACTCAATAAAACCGAGTCTGCTACTTTTCTCTCTTGTTTGTGTTTGTTGCTTCCAAGGGATCACCTTTTCCGTATTTATTACAATATCTACATAACTAATAGCCCATCTGTTCTTCATGAACACAATTGCATAAAGGATGCATTATTTTGCATTATTTTGCAAGTATTATCTG
This sequence comes from Cyrtodaria siliqua, assembly GCA_037043455.1. NCBI lineage: Eukaryota > Metazoa > Mollusca > Bivalvia > Adapedonta > Hiatellidae > Cyrtodaria > Cyrtodaria siliqua. The sequence goes on from JAWPHD010006365.1 coordinate 126,446, forward strand.
ATGAAATATCAAACTTTAAATGCTATTAAAATAAAATGTTATTTTGTCTATTTTCATAAACACATCAGTGCATATGTTTTACTTATTTTATCGTGTACAGTATGGATCCCCAAATGAAATACTATACATATAAAACTATGAGAGTATATGTCCATGGCAAATTTAGGGGGCGTCTCAAACAAATTATTTTTGATATCGATCAGTAGATTACAGAGACGAGTTTGCTTACTATTTTTTTCCTTGGATAAAGAAAATTAACGAAATAATATATATATATATATAAAGGAACTGATATAATGAATAAGGATTTAATTAATAATTGGAGTAAATAGAATAAACCATTTTAGACAGTTGTTTATGTTGGTTAAGCAAACAGATCTAAATAATAAAGGAAATAATACAATTAACGAAATAAAAAAAGATAAATTTAGAATTCTAAACAAACACACAAGAAACGTTTGAAATGATGTTACTGTGCCGGTAAGATAAAAAAGTAGTAATGAATGAATGAATGAATGAAGTCTACGGCACGTCGAAACATAAATAGGTCATATTGTGCGCAAAAACCGATGAAAGATGAAGAAATGAAGTAGTAATTAAAAATAATGTAAATGTATCAAGATAAAACTATTTACAAATAAAGGATGATCTGGTTATAATATAAACTATGTATATATGTAAATCAACAAATGCCCGTCAACGGGTGTGTAGAGAAGTAAATACTTATAAGAACATAATATAATGATTTATAAAGTCTGATTTCTTTCAGGAAATCTATAACAAGACTAAAATCAATAGTATCAAATAACTGCGGTATCTTTGCCGCAAAGGATAAATGAATGAATGAATGGTGTTTTAAATGAATGGCACGTCGACACATAAATAGGTCATATTGTGCGCAAAAACCGATGAAAGATGAAGGAATGAAGTAGTAATTACAAATTAATGTAAACATATAAAGATAAAACTATTTACAAATAAGGGATGATATGGTAGTAATATAAACTATGTTTATATGTAAATGGACAAATGTCCGTCTACGGGTGTGTAAACAATTAAATATATATAAGAACATATTATAATGACTTATAAAAGCTGATTTCTTTCAGGAAATCTAAAACAAGACTAAAATCTATAGTATCAAATAAATCTTTCATAGTATTAACTGTGTAGAACCTTTGCCGCATAGGATCAAAGTCTACACATCCCAACAAGATATGTTTGACCGTTAACGGTGCAAAACAGGGTATACATTCTGGTAATTGCTCACCTTGTAATAAATATGAATGAGTATAACGTGTATGTCCTAGCTGCACCTGGCTAGAACAACTTCTTCTCGAATGGGCCTTCTAGAAGAACGCCATTCTCCGAGTAACGGTTTAATTGAATGCAGTTTATTGTTCACTGACAAATCCCAAGCGGCTTGCCAAGAGTTACAGATATATGTGTTAATACGACTTTTAAAGCTTGCCAAGGGTTACAGATATATGTGTTAATACAACTTTTAAAATCAGTATAAGTTAATTTGGCATTAGCTATATGTAAATATAATGCTGTCTTAGCAGCACTATCATCTCTAACATTACCACGTATTCATACATGGCTTGGAAGCCAGCAGATTATAATAACATTATCAACTATAAGAGAATTGTACTTTTCTAAAAGTTGAAGCACAACTGGGTTATCATGTTTCATATTACCCAGGGCTTGCAGAGATGAAAGGGAATCAGAAAAGAAGTAAAACAATGCAAGTTTCGATCCAATATCTCATTCCCAACTAAAGTTATTGAGCGGAAATTCGTTTTTTTAATTTTAGTTACAATGACTTTGATCTTGACACCAGTGACCCCAAATGCAATCCCAGACTTCCTTTTGATATAAGCTACCTACACGGCAAGTTTCATTCTAATATCTCTTTCCTTACTTATTCTAATATCTCTTTCCTTACACGTGTTTTCTAGTTTTAGTAACAGTTACCTTGACCTCAGTTACCCCAAATGCAAGCCTTAGCTTCCTTTCCAAATAAGGCACCTCCACAGAAAGATTCATTTCAATATCTCATTCAGAACTAAAGTCATTGAGTTTGACGCCGCATGGACGCCCGCACGCACGCTCGCACGCCCGCACGCCCGCACGCCCGCCCGCCCGTCAAACGACATACATCAATATAATAACCAGGTTTTCCAAGGAAATCCTATTTAAAACACACACACACACACACACACATACACACACAAAAGCAAAACAAAAAACAACAACTATATAATTCAATGGTATCCGCAATTGAAATATGGGAAAACAGGCGAAATAGAGGAGTTGTCGATTTTTTATTATTTTATTAATATATAATAATGTTATTCAAAATGTTACATTGCCGAGATGTTGAAATTCCACATGTTTTGAAGTAGGTGATAACAGTTGTGTTTACTTGGTTATTATACTTAGGTTCTATAGCAAAATAAAAATCTTTGGCAGAGTAAAAAGACGACAAATTTTAGGATTCGATTTTTAAAGATACATATAGTGAATCAGTTTGCATAAATGTATGTGAAATATGCAGGGTTTCAAAATAATCTCACTGAAAATGCCTTTAAAAATAGATATAAAAACCGAACAGAAAAGTAGCATTCAAGAATGACAGTCAAACATAAACACACACAGAAGCAAAGAACACTTAAAATAATATAAACTTTAATATTGCTATATCAATCGCCATATACTTGCCATCTTCGGGATGGTTAACATTATGTACTGTTGATTTTTATGAATACTGAGTTCTGCTCAAGCCGGGGCTAGAGGGCGTGAGAGGCAGCTAGCATATTTCACTACGCTCATGAACATCCTCAATCAAACCGAGACTGCAATATTTCGTAAGTGTCGTGCTCGGCTGTTTCCAAAGGTCCATTATCATACCTTTTTTTAAAGATGCTTAAAAGGCAAAATAAGACATCACAAACACAAAAGGGTTGAGAATAGGCTACCACCTTGGAACGGTCCGCGTGGTGGGGGTGAGTGGGGGTGGGGGTAGGGGGGGTGGGGGTTAAATCAGGTTCTATGGTGTACCAAACCCCACTCTTACCCTAATGTCATCCCAGTAAACGGGACAGTGTAAATAAAGATATCCCCGCCAGGTAATAATCTCTAACAAACAACGCAACATTAGTAGGCAATATAAGTAAAACACATAACTGATCATGTATATATAATATAAAAAGCCTGGAAAGCCATAACGTAAGTACTCAATGACTTGGCAGGTCAACTTGAGAACAAATTGTTAAGGGTTTGACAAAACAAGATTAAAGGCCGAAATCAAACTACCGTCCTATAAATATCCACAATCTTTCCGGTAATCGCACAATCAATGACGAAAGCTTAGTTGCGAACTGTAAATGGGTCAACCATTAAACATGCAGTACGTTGCAAATGATAGGGCCATAACCTCTTTTGATAAACTGTTTAACAAGTTTTATAAAAATTGTATGAAAGTGAATATGACAAAGGATCTTACGAAGTATGTGAATCAGATCACCATAGAAGTCAGGTTGTGATAGTCGTTGTCGCAATATAGTTCTTAAATTACTTTTATATTTTAAAAGTAGATCAGGGTTACGATATTAAAATTGTGCAACGGTATTTCGAAGTTTACGGTCGACCTGCTGGAGTAACTTGTTAGTTATACAAATATTACGAATAGTAAAGTCCTCAACACGACTACAAGCTCTAGAGAAACGAATACGTTGAGAAACATAGACCCCATAAGAAGTAGCTCGGGGAACATCCCCATCTAAATGGAGATAATATCTAAATGGGGATAATTAACAATATCAAAATTAAAATCATCTCTCTTGTTATATATTTTACTAATTATTTCAATATAGAGATGTAAATCAAGAAAAGAAGCGACAGGATCAGAAATGTTAGATTTGTTGTGTTGAAGTTCCTTAGGATAGATATTATTAACCATAATAGAAGAGAAAGGATTCTCGATGTTCAATATGTCACACAAATGTTTCAGTCAAATACCAAGAGTTGTCACTAAAGGCTTCAATAACATCTGCCTTAGTATCGGATGAAAGACACATTATGAAATCTCTTTCATAGAAATACAAGAACAAAAGTTAATGTTTGCAGTTGAACTTCTACGATAACGACCGGGTCTATCACCAACCAAAATTTAGAGGTGTGTCAGTTTCTGGTTACTGATTAGTCAGTCCATTTTTATGATTCTTTATCACACTTATGAATTAATAATTGATTATACTTGATCGTAATTAGAAGTAAACATTTACAAAACGCGGTACCAACATAAGCAGGTTATTATTCACAACAATATACTCTGCATTTGACGGTTTCAATTTTACGCACAAATCACATTGTTAAACATGGTTTACTCCCTAAATTTGCCGCGGACACATTCGCTCGTTGTGGACATGTTCGACATTTACGTTTTGTTCTATATGTCCGCGTACATATTGGCTCGTTGCGGACATATTGACATTCTACACACCCACCAGCAAACCTAATGTAATCACACGATTTGTTATTAGCTCTGTGATGTAATAAACAAACTACAAATCTACCCAAAATTACCTAATAACCTTGTACTTTATTTGTTTATTGTGAAATGTAGATTATATATATAATAATTTAGTACGGGTGTGTGTGTGTTCTTCTAAGGTTTAAAGACCGTCCGCCAACTAAACGCCAGGAGAACCCTGGCGTTATGGGCACAATAGAGTCTGGTCTGTTGATTATATATAATAATTTAGTACAACAAAAAAGATATGTCTCGGGTAATTTGTATTATTTTCAGAAATTTCTCATATAAGAGTAAATACGTAGAATGGGTCACACTATTTCAGTAAGCTTCTTATCCCCCACCACTATTTCAACCGTATTATTTACCAGAAATTAGAATCAAATCCCAGATCGCAAATCCTTACGCACACTTGATTTAATAATTTTGAGACGACCCCTGAGGACACAATGGCCTCATTCACCCCGGCAAATAGATTTGGTACTGCTAGATTTTAATAACGCGTTTAACAACCTTACTGACTTTCAAACTTGACCAGCATGGCGTTAAGGAGCATACTTTGAAGTGGAGCATGGATTGGTTTGCCATTAGCAATGACATGAGCTGGAGGACACACATAGGTTTAAACGAGATATCCAGCCGAAATATCAACACAAAATAGCACAAACATACACATAGTCTTGAACGTTCGGCCAATCCCGTCATTCTTCGGGATCCCGCCTCGTGTGTATGGTGTCCGACCAGTCAGGATATACCTCTAGGTCGTAGGATGCTAAAGTAGTTCCTTGAAAAAATCCAAAGGGTCTTGTTTGCATGTGTTTTTCCCAAGATTAGTTTTTATTTCACTGTTAAATCTAACCTGATGTTAAAGTATTATGTCTGTTGTCATGAATAGTAAGTATTTTACTGTGTTTGTCAGGATTATTTTTTTGGAGAGTATGAGCACAGAGGTTAGGTAGAGATGTGGTTCCGACAGATGTTTATTTCAAAATACGCATAGTGTGAATGAATGACGCGAAATGTTGAAAAACTGAATCGGTGTTTTATTCCATGAACCGTTTGCTAGCCAAATGGGTTTAATTCACAGAATAAAAGTGTATTTAAGCGAACGAATGTTATGGAACGTGTGACTGATCTCCAAATATAGCTTAAATTGCATTGTGTTCAATGGGCTGATTTTCACCGGTCTGACACTGTATATCGAGCTTTGGTAAGTTTAGTCTAGACCATCTGCGACGCTTGCTTCAAGACAAACGTCTAGAACAGTCCTCCTGAACAAAGCTTGATTTTTGCCGATACACTGGTATCGTTTCTGATTGGCTGAGAGAGGAACACCTGCTATCCAAGATATACAGAAAGGCAGAAGGACAATATATTTACTAATAAAAAAGATAAACAAACAGAAAAACTTCATTATTATATCGACGAACTAAATGCGGATGGTCAGAAATATTTAAATAAAAAAAAAAATACGGTCACGTGCTTCCAGTTTCAAATTTGTTTCTGCACAAACGGTCAAGATGTTTGTATTTACAATCAAGCATTGAAGATAATCAAAACTACGGTATGTTTAAAATCACGTTGAGTAAAGCCAACAGTTCGGATACTGAAGCAGCATTCCTCGATCTTCATCTCTCAATTTCGAATGATTTCATACATACTAAAATCTATGATAAGAGAGATGACTTCAACTTTAACATCGTTAACTATCCACACCTGGATGGGAATGTACCTCGTGCTACATCATACGGGGTTTATATCTCCCTGCTCATTCGTTTTGCTAGAGCTTGTAATGATGTTATACACTTCAATGATCGAAATCAAGTTATTACAAGTACACTTCTTCAGCAGATTTTTCGTTATCACAAACTACGTAGATCTTTCTCAAAATTCTACCGCCGCAAGGAAAACCTACTGGAGAAGTACAACACCAACCTTAAAACACTTCTGCGACTTGGAATATCACAACCCTTATTTTATGGTGATGTGGTCTATAAACTTTTAAAGTTAAAGGAATCTGGCGAGTTTCCTGACCACTTTATAATATTAATAAGGAAGTTCGTCAGAAAAGGATACGACCCTTTAGTATTAAAACGCACTGCATGTTTAGTGATTGACCCCTCTACAGTCAGTCACTTTTCCCTTGTGCGATGACTGGACAACCTCTTTGGACTCTATGACTGCATCTACTGAAACGCCGACCAAGGGAGGTAGGTGCATGAGCTTTCGTCCCTCGGGTTTACTGGTCGTACTATAGATTGATCTTCTCTATGGCTGCAACTGCGGTGGTTGTTCAGTACAATTCTGGATACATTCGGAGATCTTTCTTATTTTGTATTTTATATAGCTTTACAACAACATCTTAGTGTTTCTTTTGTTAGTTTCTCTGGATGTGGACTTTATTGTTAGAGAATTTCTTTTGATGGGATGTAGTTTTGTTTACACTTTCTTGCCTATTTGGGCCCTGAAGACAGGGTAATAGCGAGGATTTGGTACACATAAAATCGACTTAAGCTAACCTGTAGGCCTTATTGCCTACTGACCGTTCCAAGTCGGTAACCCTGTCTTCACCACCTTATCTGTTGTATTTTGTCTTTTTCGTTATACAATTAATTAAATATTGCTCCTTGTTTGTAGTACAGTGCGGAACTACGATTTCATTGCGCTAGGACGCTGTGGTTTCTATAGACCCTATATCTCATTTTTAAGTAATGCTATATTTCATCTGATCGATCATCGTTCACAATTACTACATAGTTGCGTCTCTGTCTAACATGCTACATAAATTGCGACCGGTGTATCATGTCTCTGCGTCCGGTATACTCTCTAAATCATCTTGAATCCGGAGTACGAAAAAGGAGGGTTTCACCCTCATTGATACTGAGTAAATAATATAGTCATAATAACGAAATGTTGAGAAGAAGGCATACTTGAGTTGCGTACAGTGCTTAATTTGTTTTCGATTACTTCTTATTATTCATAAGGTGATATAGCGTATATTATTTTGTTAGTTAACTTCATAGGTAATGGCTGTTTTGTTATGTCTCCCGTAATATCGCAAAACCTGATGTTGCATGCTGGATGATACGATTTGTGTAAAACAGTTTGATTTTTAAATGTTGGCAGTGTGTACAATATTTATGACATATGGTTTCAACTTTAGTTTTAACAATAGACATAAAGTAAAAATTGCAACAACTATTGTACCGTTGAATAACATGTCATTAGTTGCATATTTCCGAGATGTTGTGATATTGAGTAGGTGAAAATAAACGGGGTTACTCGGACTTCAATCTTAATACGAAAATTCTAAATCTTAAACCATAATTTAAATTAAATGTTATCATATTGGTGTTTTAAAATCAGACAGAGCCAAAGAAGATACGTATATGTACACATAACATAAAACGCTTATTATAAATACCTGCAAATTAGATTTAAAAAGGGCTAACGTCAGTTATACTCAGAATATGTAGGTATTGTATTTTAGTGATCACTGATTGGACAAATTATTTTGATGATGTCATGCGAAAGTTATGAATAGAAAATACACGGCACGTGATTCCTCCAATATAATGTAAATACATTTACATTTTTGAAATAGTAAAATATGTACATTCTTCAGCCGACTTATGAACTATACAAAAGGAAAAGGGAAACCCAACTCTGGAATTTCCATTTTATAGTGTATGTGTTGTGTACCGCTGTTAACCGAATGGTACATGGCTACATCAGACCTTTCCTTAATGAACAAAATCTAAAACATTACATAGCGCACTAAATGTTCTAATCATCGATAGAATACGCGTTTGGCTCAAGCAGATGAGCAAACTTAGGATGTAAGTTTTTACAATCTCTTTACATTAAATACAGTACTGAAATGGCTAAATTTTAGAAACGGAACTTCAGCAGTTATGAATTTCGTGTTACAAAGTGTTCTGTTACTAAAAAGTCTACTACAGCACAGTTGTGTATTTTCTCTAAATAGCTGCCACTTGTAATTTTTTTTTACAAAACATCTTGGGATTTATCTGGATTATTACGTGGAATTAAGTGTGCAGTATATAAATTATATTACGGAATAATAGTTGCATTTCCTTTTCCCTTTAGTATATAATTTAATGGATGTTTTGTTGGCACTTGTGAACAACACTATTTTTTTTTCTATGGGATTCTTTACGCATACGTGTATGCAAACACAATATGTATGTACTATGTGAATTAAAGAATACTGATGACCTATATTGCTAGATATTCATATCTTTATAGTCTTACAAAAGGAAAGTTAATTCAATATTAAATAAATAGTAACTCTTCTTCAAATTTTCTAACACTTGTTCTTTTTCAAGAAAAAGCACAGAAAAATAACTTTTAAGTAAAATCCATCTTGTTGTTTAAATGGCTGACGTTATGATAAAAAATATACCATAACGACGTCACGTCATTTCCTGTATGACGTTAGGCAAATGACGTGACGTCGTTTCCCGTAACACTCCTTCTACTTTAACACAAACCGATTTCATGAACACTATACAGTAAATATTCATAGAAGTAATGAATTCAATTTAAAATTGTCTCTCGGTATTCTTTAAAGAGTACTCTATAAATTTATTTCATAAATAGTTATATAAAATTAAATTGTGTTTTTCACTAATTCCTGTCAGTTAATAGTTTATCTTGATGTTGCAGCCTCTGGGAAATTTTGTGTCTAGTTTTTGTATCCACTTATCTTCTATCACGTGTCTATATGTTCGACCTTCACCGAAAACTCGCTGTAATACCGTTACGCCCACGTCTATGTCTTTATGACCCTGAACATGTTTCATTATGGGTTTGTCTGTCTCCTGGCGTACATCTCTAAGGTGTTCTTCTATCCTCTCCCGTAGTGACCTTTCAGTCTCACCAACATATACCGTTACACAACAACGTTTACATCTTAAACCATAGATTAGATTTCTGTCTTTGCATCTCTGGAACTTAGCTGTAGGGTAGCTTCTACCTAATCTGGTATCCGGAATATCTTCCTCGGTCAACCTGCTACAGACTATGCATGAGCATTGATTTGTTTCTCTTCTGCATTTTATCACCTGATTTGCCTTTTGGTGGACTAATACATCACACGGGTTCTTGTCTCTGCGATACGCTAGTAAGGGTGTGTCTTCAAATACTTGGGACATTCTGTCTGATCGATGCAAGACCGAAAAATGTTTTTTTAGGATCATATGGATGTTAGGTAATTGTCTTGAACATGTTAATACCATAGGCACCCTATTATCATTTTTTCTCGAAGTCTCTCTTAAAAGCTCAATTCTGTCTAAGTTGTCTACCTTCAAGAGTTGATTCTCTATCATTTTCCCACTATAGCCGCGTTTTCTGGAACTTAGCTGTAGGGTAGCTTCTACTTAATCTGGTATCCGGAATATCTTCCTCGGTCAACCTGCTACAGACTACGCATGAGCATTGATTTGTTTCTCTTCTGCATTTTATCACCTGATTTGTTTTTTGGAGGACTAATACATATTAGGTATATGTGGCTAGACCTTTACATTGAATTGGTGAAGAATGATATCGTGAGCAGTTTAAAGAAGTTATGTAAATTGAAAATTTCCCAAGATGAAGAAGAGGCATTTACGTCCCTTTTACACAACAAAAACATTGTGATCCGCCCAGCAGAAAAGGGCTCTGGAATAGTAGTGTTAGATAAGGAGAAGTATATGGAAAGCCTAGACAAAGTGATGATTGTCAGTGATTCTTACAGAGAGGCTGATGGGGATGCAACAGCCTCTTCAACGAAAGAAGTAAAGAAACTTGTTAACAAGATGTATAGGGAAGGTGCCATATCAAAAGACATGAAGATGTACCTTTTACCAAGATACCCCAAAACAAGATACCCCAAAACAAGTACGTTGAAAGGAAATCCGAAATTGCACAAATCAGGGGCCCCTATGAGAACAATAGTGAATGGTATAAATTCTCCGACAGAGAAAATGGCAGAGGTGGCAGAGGTGGCTGAGTTTGAACTTAATGAGTTTGTTATAAACTCCCCGAGCTATATACGTGATACAACAGATTTCTTAAATAAACTCAGAGACAACGCTATCCTGTTTTGTTTTGACGTGTTTAAACTGTACCCCTCAATCCCAAAGAAAGAAGGTCTAGAAGCCTGTAAAGAAGCCTTAGATAGTAGAACTAATCCGGTGATACCAACAGATGGAGTGCTAAAGATGATACAGGTGGTTTTAGAGAATAACAATTTCAGCCTAGGAACAAAGCACTTTGTACAAACCGAGGGAGTGGCTATAGGTTCAAGGTTAGGAAGAACTATGCTTGCTGTTATATGAGAACATGGGATGAAAAGATGATGTCCTGTCACAATACGCCCTATTTTTATAAAAGGTTTATAGATGACGGTTTTGGTATATGGACTGGAACTTTACAGTCTCTTCAAGAATTCACTGCATTTGCCAATGACATACATGATAATATTAAAATAGAATTAAGGTATAGTACTTCAGCAATTGAGTTTCTGGACACCTGGGTCAAACTTGAAAATGGTAGAATGTATACAAGCTTGTACAAAAAATCAACGGACAAACAAATATACTATTCCAAGATATGGAAAAGAAGATATGTAACTCCATTAGGAAAAATAACAGTTATCAAATCACTACTCGTACCAATATTAAACCATCTTTTTATATCTCTTCCAAATCCTACAGAATCCATTATAGCAAAAATTAATGGCATACTGTACGAATTTCTTTGGGAAGGTCCAGCAAAAATAAAAAACACAGTTATAGTAAAGCAATATTCAGAGGGAGGTCTCAACATGATAAACTTAAAGGCTTTTATCTTCAGTCTAAAATCCACGTGGATAAGAAGATTAATTGTGAGTGAAGGTAAATGGAAACATGCAGTTGAAAGTTTCATTGATATTAAAAAATTAGTCGTTTTAGGCAAATGCTATTGTGAAACAATAATGAAGAAAACTAATAATAAATTTTGGATTGATGTTTTATCTGCTTTTGCCGCAGTCATTAACAGTAGTAAAATTGAATCTGTAGATACGTTTTTATTAAGTCCTATTTTTCCAAAACAGAAAAGGTTGCAAAATATTCTAAATAAAAACAGCGATAAACCAACTTCAAAATTAAAATGGGAACTTTGTTATGACACAGAGGAAGAAACATGGACAGATATATATGCTTCACCATTCAAAAGTACAATGAGCACAACGTTGCAATGGTTTCAGATTAGAATAAATCACAGATTATTTCCAACTAATCTTTACTTACGCAAAATAAAAATAAAAGATACCCCCTTATGTTATTCTTGTAACAAAGAAGAGACCATTACTCACATGCTATGGACCTGTCCCACAACACAAACTTTCCTTCAACAACTACAAAGAATACTTGTATCAAAACAAATAATACTGCCATTTACAGAAGAACTTTTTATATTCAACATTGGAAAATGCTTAACAAAGATTGAGTTGCAAATATTGCTAGAAATCAAATATTATATTTTTTGCTCAAAACGACAAAACACACCATTATCCATATAGGCACTTAAAAATATACTTAAATGCTCTCATAACACACATAAATATATTGCAATAAAAAACAAAAATATGGAACAATTTAATAAAGATTGGAAGATGCTAAAACAAATATTTAACTAGGTACATAATAGTATCAAATTAAAACTACTCACCTTCACTGAACCAAGAAATGGCTTTTTTTTCATTTTGTACATCGATTAAATCAGAAAATTCAAGACATGGACCACACAGGCAGTTTTTAAAAGTATTACATTTCACTTCATTTTTTTTTCTTTGGACTAAAAATAACTTCCCCATTGCAATTCTCATTATTTTATTATAAAGCAAACATACAGTAATTTTCAAATGTTCTATAATATGCTTGTATATATTTTGTAAGGTGTGGCAAGGGATGGTCCTCCCCGACCCTTGTCTCACCATGTGACGGGGAGATTAAACGGGTCATCTTAAGATGGCTGAAAAAAATAATTAATTAAACGAGCAGTTTTAATTGAGTGACATAATGCAAACTTGTGGAAACTATGTGTATTCTATATTCTAAAAGAAGCACAGTAATCCTATTACAAAATATATTAGTATGTGCATATTTATGTATTTTCAAATAACTCATGAACGGTAGAAATGATTTAAATTAACCACTCCACATTCAACAGTAACAGTCAGATTATTGCGAACGAGTGCATAGTACGTGTGTGAAAATTGATAAATATAAACTGTACACATTGTTAAATAACGTAAATACGTGATTCAAATATCACCTTTATCAGTATTTATTATTAAAGATTCTCATATGTTAATGTTTTATTTTCCATCTTTGATTAAAACTGAATAGCTCAGATCATTAAATACAGTCTTACAGGGAAAAAAAGGCCAGACATAGATCACAAAAAGCTGTCAAATTGAAATTCAAATCAGCAGACAGTATTGTTGAATATAACTTCAAATTAGGGATACAAATTCATAAACAAACTCACCGGTCAAATTAAAATGCAAATCAGAAGACAGTATCCTTGAATATAAATTCAAATAAGGAATACAAATTCATATCATTTTTAAATGAGAAAACCTCTAGTAACCCTCGCAATATGGAGTCCCTTTCGGAAAACCCGTTCGGTCCTGGGCCCGACCCTCTTGTGTTAGGGTATGGCCGCCTGTACGTAGGAGTCCAAGGCTAGAGGAGTACAAACTTACAGCTTGGGAGAGGTGGGTGGGGATATTTTTCAGAACCCCTAAAATTCAAATCCAAGCCAGCAACGGGCCCCAAAGGCATTGTCTTCGGTGGTCTTCGAGCCAGTAATCCCAGTTTTGGTGGTGGCCACCAAATTCGAAGGCCTCAAGAGTCGCACATACCCAGAGGTGGCAACGATTCATCCCAATCGTATGGCCCAGGAATGCCTTTCTCATCGGGCTTCTCCCCAGGCATCATTGTCTCCGTGTTTAAGACCACTTGATCATTTATGCAAAACATTCTGATCGTGTGAAAGTCGATAATTTCATTATTTTGAAGCTAAAAAAATAAAATACAACATGCTTTTCGTTGGCTTCTAATCTACATGAAAAATTGTCTATTTCTCGTTTCTTTGAAGTTCTTGATCATAATTTGTTTCGGCATGATTGCGAAGGGAATTCTACCAAGATACTCGATGTGTCGTCTCTCATTCGGATCCACTGGATGGTTACTTTATGAATGAACGAAACCACGTTCACCAATTCCCGGAGGTAACTGAAATTGCCGAACATGTTTCTGCATTTTTGGAAATGGAGGATCGTTCCAATTTTGATGTCACCGGGGATTTACTGCTGGAGTGTCCCTACCTGGCCATGGTGGGAACTTAACCTGACAATATCTCGATAACAAGAGTTTGCTAATTAGTTAGTACCGGAAAATCGTTGTTCTCGAGATACGACCAAACTAAGCTCCCATCATGGTCAGCTATCCACACTCCAGCTGTAAATCCCATCACATAGTCAACACTTGCCAAGGCACTCCAAGTGATGACCGTTGTAGGCAGTGAACTACTCAGCAAATAAAAACGTGAATTCTCTTCCCCTCTTAATATGTGTGTGTTTTCATTCAATCTCGTCGTCTTTAATTCATTCGTTAATATCGGTCAATCCCTTCATTATTCGGGATCATGCCTCGAGTTTATTTCGAAATCTTGACACTTTGCTAGCCGGATGGCAACGGGACAAAAATAATTCATTGTTGCTATATAAACAATATGGCCGTTAGCAACACGTGTTGATGAAAGATTTGCGTTCCATGTTTGTTATTTACAATACATATGAAGATTTTATCACTGATTTCATTTAAATAAACTATAGCTGGAGCAATAGGCTAAATGACATTGCAAAACGTTGATGTTAATTTTGATCAAGACTTGTAAACTTTTGGCGGGAATCTAAGTAAAGGCTTGCTAGTATGACGTAACCGATATGGGAACCAATATACATTTGAGATATTCATCAAAGAAGGAGAGATGTTGCGATGGTCTTTGATTGTGCTGTCAACGTCACGTGCCTGCAGGTTTTCAGGCGTTCTGGAAATAAGAATAATGCACCAATCGCAATGCTAGCGATATTCCCAAAGGAACATTATATGCACTACGCTATGTGTCCGAACCCATTAGCAAAAACTTCCAATAGCAAAAACCTCTAAAAAGAGAGACGGCGTGGAAAGGAAATAAGTAGATTTTCTGAGTTGTTTGCGCGCCGAATACGATGTTGTTCCGGAAGTGCTCTGGAGTTGTCCAGGATTGAAAATGTGAAAGTTAACTATCGCAGATTTTGCAATAGGCTCCATTGTTCACCTTGTTTAACCGTTTCTCCGTCTGTAGCGACTGAGACGTCGATAGCAAACGCCTTACGGATACAATAGGTACACTTGTTCGGTCTGATCCATTATCAGCTGAAAAGTCTTACATTATCGGTCGATAAAAATATTATAAATTATCGGACAAAGATGGTTACAATTTCGATTGAAAAAAAAAGTTATTACACTATTGTTTTTACATTATCAGTCGTAACAGGCCGGAACAGTGGCTCATAATTATAGCAATTGTTCCTTATACAAGCATCATTTTTTGAGAGGTATTGATCATTGCTGCCGTACATTATGTAATGTCTTGGGCTTAGACATTCGTCATTTAAGACTCGTCATTTAAGACACAAACAACACCATTAAAGGTATAGCCTTTATTACTACAGTACGAACTACAAGTAAAGACTCCCCCTAAAACCCCAGCAGTCTAAGGATCTTATACATTGTAACATGATCGACATGCATTCCTATAAACCCACAAGGGCATGCAGGTATAACTGCTGGTACTACACATTACAGGGGCGTAGGAAGGTTTTAGATACTATGGAGGAAAGTGGGGCCCAACTGAACATTTTCCCCTTTTGTTTTGCTTGTCAGATATTTCAGTGAACACAATAGCTACTTTATTTGTCAACTGATTAGTGTAACGCCGTGGCGGACACAAGAAACTTGTGTTGGGTCAAAACATAAATAGACAAAATATGTGGTGGGGAGGTGGAGGGGGTAAAACATACACTAGCCCCACCTGAGTTAATTTATTGAGAGGTGTGCCTGCCCTTCCAAACCCCATCCCGTTCCTACGGCTATGCATTAATATGTACGTTCTATGATCGAAACAATTGTTAGACAATTTACATCAATAAATAACAAGCAAGGTTTTATGCAAGCGTAAAATAGCTGCCGAGAGAAAACAGCATTATTTCTGGGTAGGAACTGGGAACAAAGTTTAACATAATAACAGACCAAGTCACGGGTGTTAAAACAATATTAAAAAAAGAGTTGTCACGGAGACGTAAACACGCCATGACCGTTTTTTTTTACCAGACACTTTCTTCCCAATGTGTGCTACCAAACATTTTGAATCAACGTTGGCGAATCCTTGACATGCCTTACAAATTGATTACATATTCACCTTTTGTAGCACGACGTGCTAAAGTACACATCAGCACAGAAATACAACTACTCACATGTATGGGATGCGTTTGCGTTAGCGTGCATTACAACACAGATAAACTGTTCATCGCTATCATGTGTAAATTAATTTTGAAATTCTAAATTTAGAATTTTGGAATTTTGAATTTTAGAATTTTGAAATTTTGAATTTTGAAATTTTGAAATTTTGAAATTTTGAGTTTTGAAATTTTGAATTTTGAATTTTGAATATTCATAGAAATTGAATTTTTCATACATATTTTTTTACAATTCAATATACAAAAGTCAATATACGTTTTTCAGGTCAATATACCTTTTTATTTGTATTCATGTGATCAACGTTTAACCAGTTGTATTCATTGAATAATTTGATTTAATAATAAAAACCAATGAAAATTAAAAAAAAAAAAGAAAAAAAAAGGGAAATCAGCAGGCTTGAACTCTACCTTCCTGAGGCTTCTGAATGTTTCGTCGCTAATAAACATATAATAGTAATGATTTCAGTAGACTGGTTTACGAAAACGTCATTTCAGCAAGTGAAATGGTAACCTTTCAACATTACAAAATATGTGTTTATACCATTCAAGTTTTTCAGACGAGTTCTCTGGGAATTCAAGTTGTAAAGCATGTTAATAGCTGAAAAACTCAAAGAAACTATTTATTACCACCTTACCATGTGCAATTACTAAAGCAATATAAGAGTCGCTGCCGCGAACAAGTATTAGTGGTGGCGGATTCAGAAGGGCGCGGATGGGGAATGGGATCTGAGGAATTCACGTGTAAAGCGTGTTTTATGCGTTTGCATGCAAGCTGTTTTTCAGCGTTGCGCCTCCCCCACCCCACCCCTGCAAATACACACATAAATCCAGTCCAAACACTATAGTGCCCATACCTTTAGGGTGTCCTATTGGTTAAATGGTAGAGGTACTATTAAACCTTAAACTACACGCACATATACACACCTGAACTGCAAATATTGTATCTGCTCATGTTTTTATTATGCTTTCATCAACTGAAGTATCTGGAAAACTAGTTCGGTATATTTGGACGTATCAATGCGCGATAGCATTAGCCGCATTTGCCGCATTTGCCCGTATTTACAATAAGCATTCAATAGTTCAGTGGTGCTCCCCACTGGTAGCCCCAATGTATAACAAAGATCGCTAGTTAATACACAACAAAACAAAGTTCTGAAATTGTTTATTTCAGTAAAAATATTATCCGTGAAATAAGCAAGAAAATGTATTTAAAATTGTTTATAAAATATACAGTTATCACGTCAAACATCCAACTACAGCATGAAAATAAATCGACATTATATTGTTAAAGTGAGGTAATCACTATAGAAAAAAGTAGTTCCGATTTTTTATGGGATTGGACCACAGGCAATACCTATGTAAGACAAGGTACATATTAACAACACAGCATAACACGTTGAATTGTTTGCTTAGAATGGTGAACTAGAATCGTTGAAACATGTGTACTTTAATTGTAGACTATAGACCTGTTTTATTGTCGGAAAAGAATTTAGAAATGTGAAAAAATAATAAACAAGGGAAAAATCACGAAGTTGTTGTGGGTTGGAGCATGTGTGGGTGTATTTGTATGTGTGAATTAGAGGGAGTGATGGTGCTGGTGGTAGTGGTGGTGGAGTGGGTGGGTGTGGTGACAAGGGTTGCATGTCTCCCTAAAAAGCCGTATCGTATTGTGTTTTGCGTGTCAATCCTTTAAAATCAAGGTGATATAAAGTCAACCATTACAAGTTGTTGATTTGCTATTTCTCCCTCTCTTCCAACGAACAAGGGCCTCTTTTGTAAGTTTTCTTCCATGTCATATAGGTTGTACTGACTTCAATCACATAACTACCTGCCTACATACTTACCTTCATGTACCTACCTAAATCCTGTGTCGGGACAAAACAAACAATCAAATCAATGACATCGGTGTTGTCTAGTATTACACTGCACTGTATAACCTTTACACATATACTTTGTAATCAATAGTGCAATGTTGCAATATAATTACTATTTGACCTTGCAGAATGTGAACATATGTTGCGGTACAATTATAACTGATATGACTCATATGACCCCTAAACTTTTCCCACCATATCAAGTGGGGTTTGTGTGATCCTTTTTAATTCAAAACTAGTAATTGTATAATTTGTTGTATGCATAATAATTCTCTCATGTTGTAACTTAAGTTGCCTGAGATTGTACATAATAAAAGAGTGTTCTGTTCTGTTCTGTTCTGTTCATAATTCAAGGTCTCAGACTAGTAGATATTCAAACTAAGGCAAGTTGGCGATTGTCAACATTCACGAACAATATACATAGTATTGCAAAATATTATAACTCATTTGTGTATTTCCTTCTTTACGTAAGGTGGCGTTATCCGGTCCATATTCTATGACAGTGACCGGTTTTATTTTCGGCCATGTAAAATATACGACGCCAAATTTAAATAAAACATAAAATGTATTTTTTTAATTTGTTGGTCAGATTCGGTATAATGTAACACATAACGTATGGTTCTCCGATCCATATGCAAGTGTACATTATATAAATATCCCATCCCATGGAGGGTGATAGAACATATTGTCAACCCGAGATTGGTAATGTCCACCGAGGCTTTAGCCGAGGTGGACATTACCACATCGAGGGTTGACAATATGTTCTATCACCCTCCATGGGATGTGATATTTATTTTATTATATTATACCAAACATCAAAATTCATTTAATCAGCAATTATTTTTTGCTCAGAAAAATCAGAAGAAAAAAAATTGTTCATGCCATGAAACATTACCATGAAACATTACCATGAAACATTACCAATTGTTGACTGATCGGGAATGGGGAAATTACATAGAGAATTTTGAGTGAGGTATAATAATATACATTATTGGTTAAATAAACGTTCCATCTAAAATCTCAACACTGAATCAAGAAAGCAAGGGCTTCATTTTAAAAACAATGCAATATACTTTAACATTGTGCGTTTAAAAAATTGCATTTAAAATGTGTTACAAAATTATTTTGCGGTAAAGTAAAGGGCTGTTACGCCTAGCGCCGTCATGCGCGTTTTTCAGTAAGGCTAACGCCTCTAGAGAGAGAGAGGAAGCCGTTAAAATCAATATAATTTAACAATTAAAACAACAATAACGACGACGACGACGACGATGACGACGACAACAACAACAACATCAGTAATAACAGTAAAATCAAATCGTAAAGCAACCAGAACAATTAACAACATCACCATTACACTTTTGTATTGATGGTAAAGTTAATCACACCAACAACAACAAAAAATATAAAAAAAATAAAAAAAATAAAAAAAAATGAAAAAGGAAAGAATAGCAAAATGGATATACTGCGAACCACACAGTTCAACAGTCTTAAAGCAGTACTTTAATTTGCAATGTAAATATAGATATAAAACAGGAAAAGCAGTATTCAAGGACGACAACCACAAACACACACAGAAACAAATAACATATGTGAAGATGAATAAAAGGTCAAATAAGATATCACAAA